>CAJVQA010000087.1:0-45816 GCA_910591915.1 Cetraspora pellucida
TTTTTTTTCTTATAATTTAAAAATAAATACTACAAAAAAGTAATCCTTATTTTCAAATATTATTATACCAAATTTTATTTATATATTTTAGCAATTTAAAAAAGTAGATCAGAGCTAAAAAAATGCAAAAATGCAGGCAAATTTGCCTGTGTTGGTCTACAATCTAAGGGATAATACATAGTAATTACTAATTAGTATATATCATAAAGTCATTTTCAAGGCAAAGACTTTATATGCTGTATTTATTATCATATCTTCTATTATGTCAATATGTCAATTTTTTTGTTTGCTAGGTTTTCTAAAATGTAATGTTCAAGTTCATCCAACTTTTCATTATCATCATCAAAGTCTGCATCTAACATTGATTGTATAGTTAGTTTTATAGCATTGTCATAATTCAAAAAGTTATTACTAGCAATAGTAGTTGGCATATATTTTGTTTCATAAAAGTCATGCATTCTAAAAAAAAATTGTATAAATATAGTAATAGAAAATTTAAATATTATAAAATTGGATCTGAATTATTTAAATATAGCTTAAATCTAACTATAAATAGTAAATTAAAAAAAAAAAGGCAAACTAAAATAGATTTAACTTTTACAATCAGTGCTGTTCTTTGACCAATTAAATTCAGTAATTAGTCTAATTGGTCCAATTGCTAAGTCCAATTGGTCCAAAGAATAACACTATTCACTATTATCTAATTTTATGATTCTTGTTTTTTTTTTGATATTAAGGTGAGGCCTTGCTTATATCTTTATTAATAATTTAAAATAGTTATATGTATATATGCTATGACTAAAGCCAATACTTGCAGTTAGGGCTAACTATTAAACTGCTAACTATACAGCTACTACTATTTGTACAAAACAAATAAATTAAAAATTATATACAAGAATAAAAGCTCAAACTAATTTATTTGCAGCCTAAATCTACTAGAGTAGTCAAAACTTACCTAGATTTGAATATTTAGTATATAATTTAATGATATGCTATATTTGATCTATAAAATAGACCAAATGTTGATTTTGTAAATTGCTTGGCCAATAGGAGAGCATGTATTAGAGTAAGTATGTAGTTGATCTGGGAGTTCTCAGAGGCATGAATAAGTATAGTTTTTATGGAAACATGTATGCCTAGTTGCTGAATTAGGTAATATTGAAGGTTTGTTAATTGGTTGAAATTGAGGTCTATTTTGTTGTTTTTTTCAGTTTGAGAAATGAATGCAATATGTTTTTTATAATTATTCATATGATTGTTCATTAATATTAAGAAGAATATCAATAATAACTTGCAAGGCAGTTTTGTATGATATATCAGAGTTTTGAACTGTTGATATGAGTGACTTTGGAATAAGTTCTTTGAGAATAATGTTAGAATAAAATGTGTTAGATAAGATGTATAAGGAGTTGAAAGCTGGGTAATAAAGAATTTTATGAATTAAATCATTTTTTGATGAGTATCAAGATCAAGTAATTTGCTAGAGATAATTTGATTAGTAGATATTTGAATAATTTAGTTAAGCAAAAGTGTATTAATGCAAGTACACCAGTAAGAGTGAGAGTTAGCTAGATTATAATAGAAGCAATTAGTATCTGGATATTGGTTTAGGTAAATAGTATAAAATAGTTGGTATATTGGTAACTTGTTAAGAAGAGTTTTAATTTTAAAAGATTTTAGTTGATTGAATCTAAAATTAGTAATATTATATAAGGGTTTTTGATTATAATTAAAATAGAGCCAAGTGAATCTTTAGTCAATATCCTGATTGAAGTATGACCACTTACTATTACATTTTTGAGATGCCCATATAGCTAATATGTGGACTTTATATATTTGCTTAATAAAATATCTTGTAGAAAGTTTTATATAATGTTGCTCCTATTGAAGAATATAATAAGGATTATAAAGATTTGTGTAATTAAATAAAAGAAGTAATGATGATAGATATTGTTTGGCAAGTGAGTCTGCTTGCTCATTAAGATAATTATCTTAGTAGGCTTGCATTTTGTGAAGATTATTTGTAATTTGTGTGATTTAATAATATTAGAAAGAGTGTGCCAAATAGGCCATAAGCTAAATTTGAATAGCTTATTAGAATAATTTGAATAAAGTTGGAGGTTGTTAAATTTGAAAATTACTGATTGATAATCAGTAAAAATATTAACTACTGAATAGTATGAAGCTGTTAAGATTACAGTAATAATTGAGAAAAGCTTAGCTTTATATGATGAGGGCTAGAATTGTATTTTAGTAGAAAAGGAGTAAATAGTTTGATTATTGTTATCAACTTGAATCTAACCAATACCCATTGTGCATTAGTCAGTACCAATGTTAATTACTAAGCCATTAGTATAAAAGGATAATTGTTGATAAGAGTAGTTATGTTGAGAAATAGATAAGAGTTTGTTGGTAGTTTTATTTGGAATAAAGATTTTAGAAGTGATTGAATTAGAAATAGGAATTATAGATAAGAGAGGAATACAGGTTGAATGCTTGACAGCTGTAGAGCAGATAAGGTTCAAGTAATTTGCATTGAGGTTGAGTTGGTGTTTGGAATTAGTTTTGCCAAGAAATTGTGTTAAAATAACTGCAGAAACTTCAACAGTACAAGTTTAGTTAATTCTATAAGAATTAAAATAACATTTTGTATATTATTTGTATTCAGTAAGGGGTAAAGAATAGAATTTTGAGTAATTTAAATCTATATTAGAAGTCTAGTGAGTAATGGAGTAATGGTTAAATGAGAGGAAATATTTTCATATTTCTCTAATAATAATTTTTTTATTGTAATATAAAAATAATCAAAATTTAGATTTTGTAAATTTTTTAAATGTATTAATAGTATAATAAGTATAAGGGTTATGACTAGGTGATTAGTAGTATGGTAGTATATTTTAGTAGTAAGAGTGTGCTAAAATTGTGTTTTCTAAATAAAAAAACCAAATAAGTTTTCTTTCCTTAGGCAAGAATAAAAGTCTAGATAAAAGATGTTTCCAATCTAATAAGGTACTGTTGTCAGCTATGCAGAGTTGTTCAAAATACATAATATTAGATTGTCTAAGTTGTTTTTTAAAGATTGAGTATTTAGAATGCTAAGATAAGATTGATTCTAGTAACTGGCATTTATTACTAATTGTATAGGGCCATATAATATTAGGATTGGCTAAGATTACTAAGCCTAGATGGATAAAAAGTTGGATAATTTTAAAATTTAATAAGTGTCTGTTAGGACCATCAATAATTGGTTTAGAATGATATAGAATATTAATAGGAGACCATGAGTTATTTTGTAGTTGTTGAAGTCTAATTCAAGTTGTAATACCAAGAAAGTCAGGGTTATTGATTCATTAGAGATAATTAGAGATGTGATACTGGAATTGAATATTCTATATATTATAAATATTATATAAATATAGGTTAATTATTGTACTATTTGGTATAGATCTAGAAAGATGAGACTTGTGTTTTGCTACAGTAAGATATTTGAATAAGATTTGGTTATATATAGTATAAGGAAGAATAGTAGTTGATATTCCAAAGTTGGAATGATTACTGTATTAATATATAAGCAATTTGTTTGTTAGTAATTTTCTTTGTACTGACAATGTTAATAAGATTATAAGCCTCTTCTTTTATTAGTTTGAAAGCTTGGGATTGTTGTTATTAAGTGTAAACCAACATTTTAAAAACTTGAAAGATTGATTTTTAAAAATAGAATAAATTAGAAATCCTAAAAACTACATAAAAGTAGTAGAGGAGTTTGTAGCTAGAATAGACTTTGTCAAATTAATCTGAATATTGTCTATTTGATAGAAGAATATAGCAGTTTTAGTTATTGGATTAAGCTCTTCTTTGGATTTTGCAATCCAGAGAGTATCATCCATATAAGCTAAAACTGATACAAATATTTTTAGAGTTTGGGTTTAAGATAAGTATATATTGGTTTTCCAAGATGTAGATAAAGAATAACCTAAAAATTGTGAGGCAATTTTATAAATTAAAAGATCTTAATAAATTCTTCAGAATAATGGAATTATAGTTTTTTCTTAATCTATACTATTTTTAATTGAATAAAAATTGGTAAGACCAAGATTAAATATAACTCAGTTTTGGCAATTAATAAAAAGGTTGGTAAGTATATTAATGAGAATTTAAGGCATTAATTTCTGTTTAAGAGACTTTATAAAAAGTTCTAAATTGACAGAATTATATGCTTTGCTCATATCCTAAGACAGGAACCATAATTGTTTGTTGTTGCAACTAGCATTTTCAATAATATTATTAAGTATGTATATAAGAATAGAGGTACTATTGCCAGATAAAGCAATATAGTTGTAAGAAGATAGAATAGAATGTTGTGTAAGTAATAGATTAAAATAATTAGTAAGAAGTTTTGTGTATAGTTTTTAATATATTCAACAAGGCTAATGGGTCTTGTATTAAAAAAGTTTTTATCAAAGATAGATTTTTTAGATATTGAAAAGATGTGATTTTCTTTTTATTGTTTAGATATGTGAGAAGTTTGGATGTATCAATTAAAAAGAGCAACTATTGTTTGAAGGAAAGTGGAACCAGTCTGTTTAAGCATTTCAAAGCCAATTCCAGATAGTCCAAATGCTTTGTTATTAAAAAGTTAGTTAAGAGTTCTAGTAATTTCATCAAGTAAAAATTTAGTTAAGGCTGAATTATAATAGACTGGACTAGTAGTAGCTTTTGGTTTATATTCTTCTGACCAGTTAGTATTAAATTCATAATTATTAATAGGTTTGTAGACAGTCCAGTTGTCAAAATGATGTTAAATATGTTCTTTAATTAGTTTAAGATCTGTAATGATATTATTTGATATTTTTATATTATTGAATTTTACTAGATCCTTGTGATAAATAATATAATAAAAGCTTACTATAAGAGCTTTTTTATTTTCAGTAACTGGCTTGATTTTTTTTTCAGGATAAAAGTCAAAAAGATGTTATTTGAGAAAGTTAAATAAGTCATAAGAGAGTTGTGTTTGCAATTTTGTATTGTTTTTTATTTCAGTTGTAACTGGAAAGTTGGTTAACTAGTCAAATATTGGATTAGTTTTGATTTTGGTATTAGAAGGTAGAGATTAGTTTTGTTAAGATTGTTGTTATTGTTTTTGTTCTTGTTTCTGTTGTTGTTGATATTATTTTTGTTCTTGTTTCTGTTGTTGTTGATGTTGTTAATGTTATTATTGTTGTTGTTTTGTAGTTGTTATTGTATCATCAGTATCCATATTAATGTCTCCATAATTTTGGTTGTTATTAAGTAGTATAAAAGAATTAAGTTGAAAAGTAAGTGGATTTTGGGGTTATTGTTTAGTAATTAGATTTTGAGATTGTTATTTAGTGAGTATTTGTCAAAGTTTATTAGCAAATAGAGTAGTATTATTTGAGGATTTTTGTTGAGTTTTTTGAAGAAACCTTATTAAGAGTTAAATTGATTTTCAATACAGGATTTATAATATAGTTTGTCATTAAAAAGCAGAGCATTATTTGCCAAATAATGCTTGTTGTTGGTTAGTTTACAAGTAATAGGTTGGTTACAAGTAGGACAAATATATTAGTGTATAGATAGTGAAAGAGATGAGCTAGAAGATGCTGATATAAATTAAGTAGAATCAGTAATGTTTGTTGTAATTTGTTTTTTTGTCTTTTGATTTTTTAGTAAGTTATTCAAATTCATTTTGTTCATATATTAAGTTTTTTTGTAAAAGAAAGTTAGTATGAAACTTGTCACAAATGCAAGTAACAATACTGCTAGTTGTATGAGTTTTAATTTAGTAATAATATTTAGTATTTCCTCTGAGTTTGATATTAAAACAGTTGTTTAGTTACTTGTTAGTAAGAATAGGGCAAGAGGTAAGTAGGGTTTCTTCATACATTTTAATACCAAAACTTTTTGCAAAGTTTTTATAAAAATAGTCAAGATCAAAGGAGTCTGGTTTGAAAGTTATAAGAGTAGGTATATTGTAATCTAGCTAAATTAGCTTAAAGAATAAGTTTGTTTGTCTTCTTTTTAGAATAAATTAGGAATAATAATATTACAAGAGTAATATATATTTTTTGAATATATTACTAGGACTGCTATGGTTATTGCAATTTGTATAACCTTTTGTAGTCTGTAATAGCACCTAATAGTATCTAAATTTAAGTATATTTAAAATTGTTAGAATTAAGTTTTTTGAGAAAATTTTTTCCATTTTGTAATTTCTAACTTATTTAGAAAAGTTCTGAAAAGTGTAAAATTATAGTAAAGGCCTATTGGTCAATTAAAAAATTTTATAGGTATCAGAAAAGTAAATTTTCTAGAGCACTTCTGCAAATTTTCCTAAAATTGTCTATGAAAAACCTACAAAGACAGGTTTTAAGTTTTGCCTTTTTGTTGATAACATGATGAGTTTTTGTCTATTTTAAATAAAATATATATCAAAATGTTCGATTTGATGAGCTTAACAAAACACTAATAGTAAGCAAAATATGTTTAATTAGTAAAATTTGAGCAAATAAACAAAAACCAAAAACTTGGTTTTTGTAACTTTTCTCAATGGCCAGAAGTTATTGAAGCTTTAAACTAGGCCGCCCAAAAGCAGAAAATTGTGCTTAATAATTTTATTTAAGAATGTAAATAAGGTTTACTTAGTAAAATATTTAGAAATAATTAAATGTTTTTAGCAAAAATTTGGTATAAGTGATCTGTAAAAAGAGTTGCCAAGAATTGTTATTAAAAAAAAATACTTATTTATTTTAAGACTAGATCCTAATTTTAATTAAAACTATATAGATATTATATAATATAGATGTTATAAATATAAAATTTTAATTTTTAAATATAAAAAAATTAACAAATATATTGTTTAATCTGTAATGTTACAGGTTATAATAAATATCAATATTTTTTAAAAATAAAATATCATAATTTTAAATTTTTTTATTTATAAATAAAATAAGTCAAAAAAATTATTAAATTATTTTATTTTTAAATTAAAAAGTTATAATATTTATAATATTTAATTAAAATTTTTGTAATATTAAAGATTATTTAATATTTGGTATTTTTTTTAATAAATATTTTATATAATTTGTAATAAATAGGAATGAGGTCCTGTAGCCTAGTGGTCTTGTGCCCCTTCCTCCACAGACAAGGTCAACAGTTCAATTCTAGCTGGAGGCAAAACTCTGTAATCTATGGAAGCATATGAATGTACGCGAAGCTCTGTGGCTTAAGTCTATGTGAATAGAAGATCAGTATATAAGGAAGTTCCTGAAAAGAAGTTTCTCGATATGGAGAGTTGGTGCTCGATGTGAGAGAAGCAGTGAACATACCAGAAATGGAGAGAAGGTGCACTAGCAAGTAATACAGTGAACATAAAAGGAAACTATGGGAAAGGAATAGACTTACTGAAACTTGAACACCTCTGGCACCAAAACCGGTTTAGTGGATATGGGATACACTAATATGGATAAAATTTAAGTGGGGTAATCTTGGTACCATACTTAGTAAGTCTGTGTCGAGGGTAAATTCGAAGGACTATAGATACTTGGTAACATCCAATGAGGTGGTACCTTAATATAAATAGTAATTAGATAGCCCTAACCTGGTATGTTCATGTAGTAATGAAAGGTTGTAATGCATAGGATTGAAAATCAGAAAGTTTAAATAGGGAATTCACAGGCAGATCTCAGATATGGTAGCTAGTGGGTAACTCTCAGGCAGAACCCTTAATTAGATAATGACTAAAGTTATACACATAGCTAGTTATACTTTCGTTAATAAACTATGTATTCATTAATAACTAGATATTACTCAATAAAAGACAAACAGGCAAGATTGCTGCTTATAACAAAAAAAAAAATAATTTGTAATAAATTTACTTTTATATAAAAATTAATTATATTTATTTTATTTTTTAAATATAATAAGTATATAAGTAAAAAATAATTAATATAATATAGAATATTAACATATATTTAATTTATATATATAGGTGCCAATTTTTAGTATATAAATAATAGGATTTATTTTGTAAGACTATAGCACTATAGTGCTAGAATATTGTGATCAATTAAAATTTAAGTTTAGGTATAATATGTAGATTATTTATTGGTGTAATAAAAAATAATAAATTTTTAAAAAATTAATTATATTTTAAAATTTTGATTAGAAAATCATCTTTTGTATATTAATAAAAAATTCTTTGTAAAATTTTAGTATAAGCTATATCTTATTTAATTTCAATCTTAATTTTAATTTAATACTAATTAAAAGTTTTATTTTTTATAAAAAAAATATTGTTTTAATTTACATATTATACTAATCATGTATTTATATATAGAGTAGCACTATGGTACTATAGTACTATAATAATATTTTTATATAAAATTAATTCTAATTGGCTAATTTTTGTATAATTAATTTTAATTAATTAAAATATATATTTTTTCTTTTTTTGTAATATATGCAACTTATATAAACTTTAATTTTTTAAAATTTTTATATGAAAGGCTATGCTAATAATAGTCAGACCCAATGTACAGGGCAGACTATGGTACCTTGCACAGTTGTGAGAGCCAAGCATACAGTAATTGATCCTGTAGAAGACAATTTTGAAAGATTATTTACAACATCTTTAATCCCTTATAATCTTCATATATGTTTTAACAAATTCCTCTTATATTACAATTTATTACTTCTTCTTTATGATCAAACTATTCAAACCTTAATTCAACTTATTGACAAATATAATAACAACAAAACTGTATCTAGTATCACATTTTTTGTTAATTAATCTTACAATGAAACCAATATATATCTTTCTAATAACACTTTTTTGTCAAATTACATTATTATTGCTCCACATCTTCTTCCACTATTCTATAAACTTTCTCTCAAATCCAACTCTTCTAGCTCTACTCCTATTTTATCAGATCCTCTCTCTAACAATCATTACTCAACTCCTACTGACTATAACTCTACTTCACACTCTCCTAATTCAAGTTTTCATTATCTTAATCTAACTATTGCTACATACAATGTTAGAGGCTTTAATGATCCAACAAAAAGAAAAGCCTGGCAAGATTACTGTTTCAATAATAATATTTCTATTGTCAGTATTACTAAAACAAAAATTTTTGACAAAACTAACCTTTTCTTCTGCAGCAACAATTTCTTTACCTACTACTGGTCCAACTCTCCTACTTCTGTTGAAAGAACAGCCATTATGATCCATAATCATCTTAAACCTCATATTTACAATATTCATACTCATTCAGAAGGAGCTATTGCACTTGATATTTTCTTTTGAAGCAATGTTAAACTTCGTATTATCTCAGTATATCTCTCATTTACTAATATAGCTATCTTCAACCAAACTCAAAATACAGTAATCAACTGGATTCAATAAGCTTCTTAACTTCACCTTTATCCTATTATCCTTGGTGACTTTAATACATAGGATCATACTTACAGTTCCTTCTCCAAATATAAACTTATTAACTTTCTTAATCACTTTAATATATATGATATTGGAGCCCACTTTAACAACAAACACTTTACTTGGTCTAACAATACTAGAAGTAGTCACATTGACTACATCTGAACTAACCAATTTAATATACAATTTCTTCTCTCCTACAGTCTTGACAACAGTCAAACCTCTATCTTAAGTAATCACTTATTCTTATCTTCATTTAGACATTTTCATATGCCTATAGTAAACCTTTACGAAAATATACTAGGATTAGTCACTGTATATTCAATTATAAATGATAATTACAGAAGACTGAAACTTCTTTGCTGATACCTTAACTCAACAACTTTTACTACATAAAACTCCTATTAACAGTACTATTAATAAAAGTATTGAAACTACTTGGCACAAAATTTAATGCTCTATTATCTATACTGCTACTTACATAATTCATAACAAAATCTCTTATAAATGAAGCTATAATCACCAATATACACCTCATAGTACTCTACTATATCTTTCTCTTAAAAAACTCAGAAATATTATTAAACTTGTTAAAAAACTCACTCAATCTTCTATCATCTTAAGTATTAATCAAAAATCTTCCAAATTAACAAATAGTCACAATGTGACCTTAATTATTTATCTTTACAACTACTTCTATATTCAACTATGGCTTCAACATGCCTACTCTATTTGGAAACAACTCTATCATGCCTATCATCTTGAAAACTCTCCTTTACTTTGACAACAAATCAATAAAGCTACTAACAAAAGATGTGTTACTCTTACAATACATCCTACTCAGACTATTAATTGCTATTATCAACCTGTCCATTTTTCAAATATAAAATTGCCAAACCAACTCATTACTGATTCATCACTCATTAAACAATATGTTCAATCTCATTTTCATGATTGGACTGCACTTAGACCTATCAATGAACCTTTTTTTAATAATTTCTAAAAACAACAATATCTTCTACTTCCTCACATTAACTCAAATTGGTATCATTCTCTTAATACTCTTATTACTAATGAAAAACTTCTTTAAACTCTCTCACAACTATCTAATAACAAAGCCTGTGGTCCTACAGGCATTAGCTATGAAATGCTTAAACATATTAGTTTCCAATACACTTCTGCTATTACTGCTCTTTTTAACTATTGTCTTCTTAACAACAGAATTTCTAAACAATAGAAACATAATAAAATTTATCCTATTCCTAAACACAACACCTTTGATGATGACTTTAATTTTACATGACCTATTAATCTCATTGAACATATTTGTAAACTTTACACAAAAATTCTTACAAACTGACTTAGTTCTGTATTTTCTTTAAACCTTATTTTCTCACCTTTTAACTATGTCACACTTCTCAACAATACTACTTCAATTCCTATTTATATTCTTAATAATCTTATTGAAGATGCTACTTATAACTACAAAGACATTTGGTTACTTTTACAAGATATGAGCAAAACATATGATTCTGTAAACTTTGCTCTTTTTAAATATTTACTCTCTCACCTCTTACTTTCTTCATCCATCATTAACATTTTTATTGATCTTTTTACTGATTGTCACAACTAAGTTATTACCAATCTTGGTCTTACTCCCTCTTATCCAGTTCACAATGATATTGACAAAGGTAAAACAATTACATCTTTATTATAATGTATTTACTATGATCCACTTATTTTACACATATACTCAAAAGTTCTTAGATATACTCTACAATCTACTTGGACCACCAACCTCAAACTTCAAACCACTAATTCATTACAAAAACAATGCTTAGTTTTAGTATATATGGATGATACTCTCTAAGTTGCTTCCTTACAAACTGAGTTATTCAACATACTATCTATAGCTGAATCATTTTATACTATGGCAAACATCCAAGTTAATTCTTCAAAATTCATTCTGGTTACTAATAACTCTCTATTCTACTACACTCCTATCTCTTATAATAACCATCTACTTCATTTCATTCTTTTAAACAACTCTTTAAATTTTAAGTTGCTAGTTCACCTTAGATAACAGACAATCTAAACAAACAAAATTAATTATTTCAGAATCCTTTCAACTTATTCAAATTGCAAAAACAAAATGTACAACTGATCAAAAGATTAAAAAATTAAAAACTTATTCCCATAGATCCTAAAACAATAAGTAAACAAAAAAGAAAAATCACAAAAACCTAACTAACTAAAGAACAGGATAATAATACTAACTGCAGGCCAACCTGCAACTTTCTATATACTAACCTAAAACAAACTAAGATACACCATTACAGGAAACAAGAGGAAATGCAAACCCAATACTGAAAACAAAGAATATATTTCAAGACCTTAAGAGCCTACAGCTGACTTTACTTTTACAGCAACACAAATCTTTAACATGCAGAACAGTTATAAATATCCTATTAGACAACAGAAGCAACCTCAACACAACCAAGCTCCCTATAATCAACCTAGCAAAAATGACAAAGATACTACAAACAAGCATCAAAAGACCTTGATACTATTGTTGAAACAAACAACAATAGTGGAGAAAGTAGCTTACCCTCATCTAACAGCCATATGACTATATATACAATTAACTACAACAACAACACAACAAAACAAACAGGTTTAACCAATGATAAAACCAGTTTCATAGGCAACAACAACAACTACGTAACAATTACACAAAGCAACAACTCTCACATTACTATAAGTAATACACAAATACAAGCACATAGTCCCAATATGGAAATGAAAATTGCACATGCAGCACAGCATATCCTAGAACCAATCAACATCAACCACCAAACTAAGCCCTTCCAAACAGAGATGCACTCTGACCAAAACATGGAAGCCAAGTCTGTTAACACAATACTAAGCACTGAAAACTCAATTGAGAATGATACACAAACTAGATGCACATACAGCCAAGCAGTTAAAGGTGAAACAACTGCAGACACAGACCCAGAAAGTGATACAGACTACATGCAAATGTGGACAGAACAACTAAACCAAAACATAGATGAGAAAATATCAGACCCCTTTGATCTAACACTCTGGAATTACCAACTTATAACAGAAGCTTTTCAATCAAAAGAAAAACTACAAGAACTTATTACATATAAATTTAAGACCAAACCTGCACAACAAATACTACCATATGCAATTGAATCTAAATTTAGACATACTGATCACACCTTTTTCACTACCTTCACAAGAGCTAAACACTTCATGTCTCAATACCAAATAGAGTACAAAAATCTGTTCACAAATGCAATACAAAAATACAAAACTGAAAACAAAATAACCATTATTGATAAACAAACAAGAGACAAAATAAATCTTAAAACTCCATCAAAAACTGTATATTGATTACATTGCCAATATGAATTTCAACACATATTCACAAAAACACATATATTAACTACTAACATATTATAAAGGCTTTACAAGAAATGAAAAAGCAATAGACAAAGAGGACATACAAGAGGCAATCACAGAGTCAACAAAAAGCAAACTACAAAAACTCTCTGACATACCAATGAGAATCTCAAATGAGATAAAAGCTATTCTACTATTTGAACTTCTGATAAAACTCAAGTCACAAACAAAAGCTGTAGTTACAGCATTACACAGAATTTTCAAATTTGAAAAGCTACCACCTACCTACTTTACTGAACTTCTACTATTACCATATGATGTAAATAATCTAACTTACCTTCACCAATGCCAAAAAAACTAGCACTCCCACCTGCATATCAAGATATAGAAGACCTACAACTAAGAGTATGCTTTCCAATCGACAGAGCTAATTAGGATACAGATATGCAAGATATTGTTACAAGACTTAGAGAATACTATACCTTTCAAAATATCCCAAATTACTACTTCTTAGTAAAACCCAGTCTGCCAAAAGATCCAAGCAGAATCAAAACTCAAAACACATATACATACCCAATTACTAATGATACAAAAGCAGCAAATTTTATATATGAAGTCAAAAGAACATACAAAATTATCTTACCTATTTTAGAAGCAATTATGACCACCAATCCTACAAACAAGTCCAGATTACCTACTGACCTCACAATGATTACAGAAGTCAACCTTACTATTTCAATAGATACACCCAAAAGAATAACAGAAACTGCATGCCTTCTTAGACCCTACTACTACTTCCAAAAGCTGTCTACAGAATGAATACAAATACCAAAAACAAACAAAAAAACAATAGATGAAACAGGTGCAAATAAAGAAGCAAAGCCACAGATATCCAACACTATCGAACAAATACAAGAAGACCTCAAAAATCAGAAAATTGACCAACCAACATCACATTACCAATAACAAGCCAAGATACTGCAACCTTAATACTAGCAAAACTTAGACAATACTATACAGTTAAAGCAATACCTGAACACATTCTAAAACTACCACCACTCTCTAAACCAGAATGGAAGATATTTTGCCCTTACCTAAATTAAATGCAGTACAACAAAAATAAGAAAAAGATATCACCATTTACTAACACAACAACTCCAAACTCACTAGAAAACATTTATCATAAACCCTTAAGCCCACTTCTCCCACAAATCAGCAATGATCTGACAATAGTAACTCATAATTTACAAGGTCTGAATGACAGACTTAAACTACAATTATGGCTTGAACACTGCCAACAACTCAAGCTATACAGAACTATTTACAAGCAATCCTTATTACTATGTAGACACCTCAAACTGCAATGCTCAATGAGCAGTCAAAAGAGAAACAAGCCTTAGTACTGCAATTGCAATTACCAAACCACTGAGACCTTATATTCATAACATCATAACAAAACCAGAAACAGCTATTGCAATAGACTTCTTTTTTTCAAACAAAAACAAAATTCGAATAATCTTCATTTACCTACCAGCTATAAATCATCCTCTTTAATAGGATTACATAGCAAACAATAACACAGTGGGTAAACCAGGCAACAGCTAAAGGCTATTATACAATTGTCCTTGGAGACTTCAACATTGACAGAAAACTTAAAAAGAAAATAGCTCTACTTTTCAATACTTTAAAATTACATGGACTACTTAGCACACTTGACTACTTTAACATCACAGATCCTACTTGGAGCTGACAAGAAATGAACAGCCAAATAGATGACATCTGGGTTCCAACACAACTCATACATAATATAACACCCCCCAAAATAATTCCTTTGAATGGAATAACAGACAGTGATCATCAAATAATGCAACTGCAATAGGCATATAATCCTTAAATAAAAATCAACAGATGAAAACAAAGGAAAAGAGAAATCTTTAAATATGACCAAATGACACCAGTCTGTAGACAGAATTCTCAAGCTTAATCACAACCTACCTAAAAGAAAATACAACTGCACAAGAAATAAAAGATGCTAGCATACTAAACAAACAATGGCATAAACTCAATCAAGCAATTATTACAGCAGCTAAAAAGAACATACCCAGAATCAAAATTTAGTCTCAAACATTCTATACATTTTCTACCAAAGCTACTAAACTCCATGCAGTCCTTAAGCACATTAACAAACTAATAAGACAAATACAAGCAAACACACAAACCTCCAATAACATCTTAATACAAACATATAACAAGGATATAGACTATATCAACAACAAAACAGAAATACAAAGCAACCACATTATATTAGAGAACCTAATATCTACTAACAAGGAGGCACTAATTATATAGCTAAAAGTTCAACAAAAGACAATACATTAAGTCAGAAAACTAGAAAACAACCTTACTCACCAAAGTACAATCAATAAATACATCAGCAAAAGATATAATGACTTTAATAACAACACTACTTACATGATTAATAGCATACTAAAAAGACATACTGATCTGGTCCTACTTCACAATATATGCAAAGCAGATAAAGTTATTACAGAATCAGAACTAATACGAAAAGAAGTACAAATGCATTATGAAAACTGGACAAAGTCTAACCCTCCAGACTGGAACTACTGGAAGAAGTAAGAAGAAGAATACAAATCTTTAAACAACATCCAAGACTGCTAATACAAGAATATCTCTGATCCAATTATCCTGAAAGAGCTAGAAAAGACCATTAAGAAATTACCAACTAGTAAAGCAACAGGACCATATGGCATATCAAATGAGATGCTAAAACACTTGAATAGTACAGGCCTAACACAACTATGCACAATATTAAATGCATGCCTAACACTAAACATGATCCCAAAGACATGGAAGCATAGCAACATTTACCCCATCTCCAAAAAACCCAAATTTACAGGACAACTAAATAATACATGACTTATAACCCTTATAGAGCACATTTGAAAATTTTAACAAAAATAATTACCAACAGGCTCAACAATATCCTTACTAAATACCCTATACTTAACAATAGCAACCATGTAGCTCTACCAAACACTTTTACAGCTATACCAATATCTATACTAACACATATTATAGAAAGTGCAAATGCTTCTAAACAGGAACTATGCCTATTATCACAGGACATGTCAAAAGCCTATGACTCCATTTATATTCTACTACTATGCAAAGCCTTATAGAAAATAAAAATACCAAAGAACATAATCGATCTAATAAGCAATATCTTCACAGACTGTGTAAACTCAATAATTACAAACCATAACAACACATCAAAATATCCAGTCCATGATGAAATAGACCAAGGAGAGACAATCACCTCTCTGCTATGGCACATATACTATGACCCTTTGCTAACCAAGATCACTAAGAGACACAAAGAATACAAAATGAAGACAACTATATCTACTCTGAACAACAATGACACTACCTACAAGATCAACCATCCAGTACTAGCATATATGGATGACATGATTTGGATTGCAACATCAAAAGAAGAACTATCTGAAATTATAACTACTGCAACTACATTCTACAATTTAACCAACATTCAGGTCAACTCAACAAAATCAGTCCTAGCAACAAACATAAGCAAAACAACACCTAGCATAACATTTAACAATACATTAATTACTAGTATCTCAACAAAAGAAGCATTTAGATTTCTGGGATGTTGGTTTACAATAGGGAGAAAACATACACCCATATATCAAATTATAACAGAAGAAGCAATTGACACAATTAAAAAACTCAAATATGCAAAAATCACTAAAAAACAAGCTATCTATATAATCAATTCAGTAATACTTACTAGAATTGCCTATCATATACAAAACTTCAAGCTACTAGACACTATTTGCAACAAAATCACACATAGCTATACAATTATAGCAAAACATAAAGCATGCATGGCCACATCTATCCCAAACTCCACAATGTTCCATTACAAAATCTATGCCTTTTGAAAAGTTAATGAAATACAGAACCAACAACATATTGCTCAAATAATGTACCAACTTAATCATCATAACTTCTACAACTCTACACTCAAAATCTGATTACAACAAATACAAAATGCAGCTGCAACTAATACATCCATACTGACTGACCACTCATATACCTTAAGCCAGAAAGAACACTTCTCAACTACAGCAAGAATGCTACAAAGCCTACACCAAGCGAAGGTTCTAATAAAACATGCTGATATCTGGCCCAAACCTCTAGTTTTCTTAGGCATAACTATAAACCATACTTTACAACAACTCAAATCAGCCTACAAAATTAAAACAAAACTCAATAAATTAGAAATTTATACAATAAAACAATGCACAAACTATACATATTCACAAACACTTATCTGGACACATATTGTACAGACTATAATAAAAATACAAAGAGGCAGAAAACCCAAATAGTTCAAACAAATAACCCAGAAGACTAATGAAATCATTAAAGATAAGAGTCATATACTGCTTACACCAAACCCCTATACACTTAAAGCCAAACAGGTTAACAAGAAAAACTGGATCTACAACACAAAAACAAAAAGTATAGAGAAGATATTTTCTATAACAAATCAGTATACAACAATATACTACTGGATAATAACACCAAACAGCACAACTCTACAACCATGTTCTGGATGCAATCTTAACAAAATGCAACTACAAAAAACAAAGTGCACTTCAACTTATCCTACAGCATACCTTGGACAAATCAAAGTAGACTCCAAACATAATATCAGATACGATACCAAAGAACTAGCAACAATATGTTTCAACAATAAGGATAATCAAAAATCTATAACTAAGCCTGCCAACAAGTCCTTTATCAAATCATATTAACAAACCTTCACTGACATAACCAATACAGTATTACCTCAAAAGGCAGCAGAAGACCTTTGAACCCTGTATCAAAATATACCAAAAATGAAATTAATCGATATTAAGTTAGTGACCCATAAACCAAATACAACAGAAAGTATGTCAGTCATTTGGGAAAATGACAAATCAAAATCTCAGTTTTGCTTTAACAATTACAGCTGGCCAAGCATCAACAAAGCACTATGCACAGCTCTAATATGCATCGCACTTAGCACTCATGAAAACATAAACATAACTATACATATTGACAAAAAACAGTTTATCCAAAAAGTGAAGTCTATTTTAAATACTCCATCCTGCATAATAATCAGACTTACAAAACTTTACTATAGCCTAGCTGGCTAACACTAAAAGCAATTATCAAACAAAGATTCTAACAAATCCAGTTTCAGTTCAATTGAACATTAAACATCATAATCAGACCCAATATCACTATACATCACCTTAGCATAAACCACACAGCAATAAGACATAATATCTTTACTATCAACTAGCACAATGCATGCATCAAGCATGTACCTAGAAGATTTATCTAACACATTAATAATGCATATCATATTGCCATATGGCATACTCAAAATCGAATAAGCACTTGGAATACAATACATAAAGAAATTAACTGAGAAACCTTTTACAACTTCATAAACTTTATCAACAAACCTACTTCCAAATATACACATCCCTCTCATTCAAACCTAAAGGTCTTCAAAATTAAATTCTTCTTTAATGAACTACCTATCTAAATAGTACTAAACAAATGCATCCCCAAGAAATATAATAACCCAAACTGCCAAAGATGCAAAACCATCTCTGAAACTAATAAACATTGGACATAATGCCATACTAACAATATCAATATCAACTCTATTATTAAAGACACAATTACAAAAATCTTTACCAAACATCACCTCAATATACCACAAAATTTGGAAACCCTCACTTCATTATTAATACCATTGAACAATTATGACAAACAGGAAAACATGATCATTAAGGGCATTATTACCCTACATCAAAGCAAGATGATTAACAAGACAATAAACAAAAAGATAAAATATACAGCAGCTAAAATAATATTGCATAAAATCAGCAAAGCAATACACAAACAAATCTGAATCACCTGATATCAAAGAACATCTAGAGACCAAAATATACCAAACCAACAATCCTTAAACATTACCACATCTAGTAAACCAACCTAACCCAATACAGTAACCTTGGACAACAGTAATGCCAATAACTACATACCTATTAACTACAAAAGTCCACAAGTTGAAAAAAGAATCAGCATCTGGATAGAGAACTTCAAAAATTACAATGCATCACCTAACTTCATAGCAACAATTCAGGACTAAGCGAGGCCTTTGGCCCCTCTTGGCAAAGTTTTGGTCAGAGGTAAATTAGACCTAGCTTTAGTTTTTTATAAATAGAATATATACGATGTTATACTACATAACATACCTATATATAAATTTCAATAAAGAAAACTGAGGCAAGACCTCACTTTTAAAAAAAAAAAAAAAAAAATGTATAACTGATTTACATGTTTACTATATTATCAATACAGTTATTATTCCTATTATTGAATACTGCATATATAATATTATTATTAACCAATCTACTTGTAACAAAATTTTCACTTGACACATTAGTCTTGTTAAGCTTAAAGCTAAACTTTGCTATACAATATCATCTAGTACTCTATTACATTCTCAAATCTATAACATTAAATATATCTAAGATATTCAACTACAACATCATATTCCCAATCTTCTTAAATGACTTAATAATCCCATCTACTAGGCATATCTACTCATATACATATTCAACAACTTCAAAACAACCTTTGGTCTTCTATCAATATTTTCTTTATCCTAAACCAATCATTAATAGATCCAATCGATTAACTACAAACTTTAAAATAATACAACTTATTAAACACATAGGCTGGACTTTTTCAACTAGCCCAATCTACAACATTTCATATACTCTAAATAATGAAACTATATCTTTTGAATCTCTTCTGACTTTTAATTCAAAATATCACATCTTTAAAAAACAATTTAGATACTATAAACTTTTTTTCTGGACCAACTCACTATACATAAAAACTCATGTCTATTATACTAATAACACATTTCACTCAGACTTAATAAAATTTCAAAAGGTGTTATATTACAATAATTTACTATTCTTGAGAACATTATTTAAGTCACTCTTATCAACACACTTTATATGATTATTATAACCTACCTTCTATAAACTACTTTTGCTACTCTACTAGCCACTTTACCTCTAATACTAAACCTTGGTTACTCACTGTTCTTGATAACCAAATAATTATTGGTAAAGTCAGAAGGCATAATACACCTACTGGCCTTATTTTCATTAACTACTAGCATTGTTCATACCAGTTTCAGTTTTCTAATTTCTATCCTATTTCTTCTTTTACTACTTTATTATATACTGGATGTCATCTTAATTTAAATACAATTGCTAACAAATATATTATATTTATTTCTACTAACTTGGCTACTAAGCTACTCAGTCATATTAATCCTGACAAAACTCTCAATCTTTATGCAAACTTTCTTGATATTGCATACTCAGTTGCTCCTTGATATTCCTTACATATTCCACCTCCACTCTCACTTATAATTAATTTACAACAACTACCTTCTATTTTTGAAATATGCCAACTTGTTAATAACCTTCAGACTATTGCTAACTCAAACTACAATCTATTATATATCTTATTTTATACCAATGGTTCTGTTATTGATCTTGGTATCTCACAATGCTCTATGACATAGGTTAGGTTCAAGTTAATAACTCTACAACTATTAACTTATTTTAGACACAAATTAAGCTGTAGGCATACTCTTTCAAAGCTGAAATTCTTGCTATTCTCTTAGCAATTATACTGCCTTTAGATACTGTTCTGTTCACATATTTACTGACTCACAATCAGTAATCTCCAAATATTATAATATCTGCTAATCAACATCTAATCTTTCCTATATTCATACTCCATATTTTTTATCTGGCAAACACTTATCAACTTTATTAAGTCTTATGAAATTCAACTTACTTTTTACAAAGTTACTGCATACTAAGATGATTTATTTAACAATCATGCTGACCAACTTACTCATAATCACCAAATATTACTTTATCTAACATTCTTAACTAATAATTCTTATAACCTTAACTATACTTCTTTTATTGATGAATTTTCTATTAAAATTCCTATTTGATGCTCTATTCAAACTATATGCCAAGCTTATATTATAATACTTTGAACATCTCAATATCATTTTTAACAATAGTCTAACATTGCATCTGATATCAACTGAGAAGCTACTTGGCTTTACATCAATAATAATCAAAAAATCTCTAATTTTACTTATTGCTCTTACTCATCTACTCTAAAAACTTTTTGAGTTAAAATTCTTATAAATGAACTACCTGTTTTACATATTCTCTATAAACACAATCTTTTATTTTTTTCTTTCTGTCATCAATGCAATTAAATTAGTTCTCAACTTTATTAGATTACCTTCTCATCAACCCAAACTATTTATCACTTAATCTTTAATTCTCTTAATAGTATTTTAAATACTACTAATCTTAATATGTTTGTTAATCTTGTCTCTAACTTATATACTGAAATTCTCATTCTTGACAGTTTCAAAGTACATAACTTTTCACATACATCTTCTCTTATTTCTACCTTATCTGGTTTAGTTCTTATCAATCTTATTTTTACTATTCACAATGCTTCTATTTACTATCATACTGCTACTACTCTTTCTATTAAATTTCTTCTTCACTTAAACCAACAAATATACAAACAAATATAGATTCCATACTGTATTTTATGCTCTGTACAGTCCCAAACTACACTTTTTACTAACTTAACTCATAGTTATTCTTCTAGTTTAACTTTACCTTCCATTTCAATACCACAAATTATTATTAAAATTGATCTTTGGACTATCTAATAGATTAAATACCATACCCCTCTCTCTTATATTATTACTTAAACCCAAATCTAGGTAAACCTTGGTCACTCTTGTAGGTTTAGGTTACAAATTATATGTCTGAGTCTTTATTCTTCATATGTAATTTAAAAGCAAGCTTTTTTTTGTAAACATTTCAATTGAATTTTAATAAAATTAAAAGCATGGTCTCACTATTAATATTTAAAAAAAAATCTTTTAAAATTTTTTAAAACAAAAAATAAAAAATATCTTTTAACAAAAATATAATTTATCTAAAACTTTATCTATTTGTCAAAGAGTTTTTTAATTTAGTTTATTTTAAAAAAATTATAACAATTTAAAGTTTGATTAATAAATATTAGATATATTTTATTATTTGATACTGTATAATATTTTAAAATCTATATTTATTAATTAAATATTATTTTTATTATAAAATATTTTTTATATAATTAATAATTTTTATTTAATTTAATCTTATTAATATATTTTAAATACTTTTAAAAAATTATTAATAATTTTATAATATTTTATATAAATTATATAATTTTTAATTTATAAATTAATTGGTAATTAAATTTTAACTTTAAATTATATAATTAAAATTAATACTATTTATATATAATATTTTTATTAATAGAACTTATTTAATTAAATTTAGTTAAAAATATTTGTACCTTAATTTATAACTAAAAATAAAAAATTTTATAAACTTATTAAACCAAAAATACTAATAACTGATTCTTAATATTAATTATTTAAGTTTATTATAAATAAAAACTACAATATAATAAAAAAATAATATTGCTAATATTAGTAATATTAATAATAATAAAACTATTTTTATTATATTTTAAATTTAAGAGTTACTAATAAAAATTTTAATAAGTTAAATATTATTTTTAATAATATTAATAAAAGTTTTAATAATATTATTAATATTATTAAAAATAAAAATAAAAATTATAATATTTATAATAATAAATAAAAATATTTTTATTTTAATTTATGTTATATATTTTTAATACTTATTATTTATTTATAATATTTTATAATATTAATTTATTTTAAAATTATTTATATTAAATATATAATTAAAATAAAAATATTATTTTTTTATTATTAAAAATTCTAAATATATTATATATTATACATAATATTACTACAAATAATCAATATAAAAAGTTTATTAAACAACTTTTATTAAAAAAATAATTAATTAAATTTTATTATTATTTAAATAAGAGTTAATTTTTTTTTAAATAATTAATATTTAAGCATTACTTTTTTGATTTTTTAAAATTAGTTTAAACAATAACTTAATCTTCAACTTAAAAAATGATATATTGAAAATTTTATTTAAAAAATTTAAAAAAATTGTCAAAAAATCAAATTATAATTTAAAATAATATAATTTATTTAATAAAATAATACTATAAAATATGTATAAGTTTTATAAAATATAAATTTTTATTATTTTATATTTTATATAACCTGACAATTGATTTTTATTAAAAAAATTTTTTAAAAAATATTAAATAATTATTAAATATAAAGTTTTAAATTTTTTATAAATTTATAAATAATAATTAAAGTTGTAATTAATATGTTTAAGTAAATATTTTTTATTTTAAGTTTTTTTTATTCTTATTAATCTAATATATAAATATATATTTAAATAAACAATAAAATATTTTTACATATGCATATTTGATTTATGTTAATTTAGTAATAAACTAAACATAAGAACTATTAACTAATCCTTATAACTAAGTTAGTAAGCTTGTGAATATTTACTACTATATAATATTATTTACTTGGCTTGCATTAATTTAACAGATGTAATAAATATAAAAATATTCATTATTATGATTGTTACAAAATTTGTTAGATTGGAGTGTCAATAATTTTTTGAGTGTTTAATAAATTTTGGCCAAAGTTTAAATTTGGGTTTCAAAAATTAGTTAAATTTGACAAATACACTGTAATGCTTAATAGTATGAATAAATATTAGATTTATTCGAGTATAATTCTTTTTATAATGCTCAATTGTTGTGATAGATCAAAAATAAAGGTCCTAATCAGTGTTTTATCGATTCAAAATTGGTTATTAAATATTATAGGAAATTTTGTAAATATAAACGTTTGTAATGAGGATTTAAAATAAAGAGTATAAAAATATTTTAACCAATAAAGTTTTGATAAGCCAGTACAAAAAATTTATGACAGAACTGAATATACAAAATTTATTCTAAATTTTTTTTCTTTAATGTAAAACATCAAGTGTTCTGTACTTTATTTACATCAATGGTATGCATATTTGAATACTTTCCACCAATTAGGCTTTAATAAATTTTTGACACATTAATTAAAGATTTTAAAAAATGCTCTAAGACTAATTAATAATGTTTATACCTTTAGTAATTCTATTCAAAACTACAATTAAGCATTATAAATTATCAATAACTAATAATTTTGTGCTATTATTATATCTATTTTTTAAAGATTCAGTTAAAATTTAGGTTTAAGTTTATAATAAGAAAGAATAAAGCAACATTTATTAGTTAATTGAAACAGAGCATCCTCTTGTGCAATTTCTAAATTATAAATATATTTGTCTTAAATTTTATACTAATTTATTTCAATACTACACTCCTTTCATTTAATATTGCGTTTATAATTTGAAATTACATTATTATACTGTATATAAATCATTGATTATTTTAATGCTTGTGTTATTAAATTTTATAGTAAAACCAATATAATTTCTACAAACATTCAAAGAAGTCAGTGTAGCGTTTTTGCAAAGTGCAACTGCTAATGCTTTTCCTCTTTTTGATCCAATATCATTCCACTAAGATCCAAATAAGCCAGCATAGTGTTCTTGCCAATTTCATCATCTAATGCTTTTCCTCCCATGATCCAAGATGATTGTCTCTAAGATCAAATAAGTTAGCATAGTGTTCTTGCAAAATGTATCTGCTGATGCTTTTCCTCCTTCTGATCCAAGATAATTATAGTTAAGATCTAAAGAAATTAGAGTGATGTTCTTACAAAGTATGTCTGCTAATGATTTTCATCCCTTTGAATCAATCAAATTAATACCAAAAGTCAAAGAAGTCAGTGTGGTGCATCTGCTTATGCTTTTCCAACATCTGATTCAATTTTATTATCATTAAGATTTGATAATGCTTTTTCTCCTTCTGATCCTAGATTATTTTCAAAAAAAATTCAAAGAAATTAGCATGATGTTCTTGCAAAGTACATCTGCTAATGCTTTTCTTTCCTTTGATCCAACATAATTGCCTTCAAGATTCAAATAAATTAATGTGATGTTTCTACAAAATGCATCTGCTAATGCTATTTCTCCTTCTATCCGAGATTATTATAAGAACCAAAGAGGTAGTGTGGTGTTTTTACAAAGTGCACTTGCTAACGCTTTTCCTCCTTATGATCTATGATTATTATCCAAAATACTTAAAAAGGTTAGCGAAGTGTTTTTGCAAAATGCATCTCTAAGAGTTAAATATTTAAGATTTTTACTTGCTCGCAAAAATATTGAAACTAAAGAGCATTTGATAGTATTTACAAGTGCATCTTTGTAGAAATATTTACAATATATCCTTCCTTTTCAAGCCAAATTAGGATAATGTAGGACCAACAAATGTAGTATAACTTTCGTACTCAAATAATAGCTTTGGATCATATGGAAGAATAATTTTAAAGGGGATCAATAGAATCTGCTTATAAGAATTTAATGCTGAAAGATATATTTTTATAAGCCTTTTATCACTAAAATAATTGGTATAACAAGTCTACACCATCAATGGTTTACAAGAAGGCACGAAAAAATAAGGTTTGATAATTCTATTATTATCATCATCAGGTTGAATTTTATCATCATTAGGTCAAAAATTATTGAATATTTCAATAAGACATTCATTCGGTAACATTATTTGAAAGAACTATGATTTAGTATACAATTCTCCATTATATAGCAAATATAAAATGTCGTAAAACATTATATTCAGATGTCATATGATTAACAAATTCGTTGTTGCCTGGCGTAATGGCAGAGAGCACATAATGAATGCTCAGGCAATAGGTGAATCTGTGCCCGGTTAGGTCATATGACGATAATCAATTGATTTTTTATATGCGATGATCATTAGTAATTTGATGTAGTGTAACCATAACACATGCCTAATATATTTTATATAGTGAAAAGGAAATTTGAGCAAAATAAAAGATTTTAGTGATGTGCAATTACGACCAGAATCACAGAATCAGTTATTTAAGAAACAGATTATCAAGTTCGTTATAACATAGAAGACTAATAAAAGACTAAAGATATGGGTTTTTTTTTGTGACACTAATATTTGATCGTGACAATTATCTGAATCACGTTATTTTTTGGTTGTATTACAGAACTATGTCATCCATTATTGTTATACTGTATATTGTAATACATTCTGTATAGTTCATTCACACCGTGTAAATTCAACGTTCTCAATATTCTTTGAGAGCACTAATAAATTTATGAATGTAATTTATAAAATAATTATGTTCTTGATTTGAGAATGATAAATTTTTTTAATGCTATCAAATTTTTCTAAATTGATGACATTAAAAAATTTTTTGAGAACATAAAATCGATTGAATTCATAATCATTCACTATATAACAGTGCTGTCACTTGATTACTTGGCTGGCCAATAGCCAAATTGACGAAAAAAATTATTTAGTCGAAATGGTCAAACATTTTTATAACAAGGCAAGCAATACTGTATGATTAGTTAATATTATGTAAGTTAGCAACTTTTGCCCAAAGTTTGGCTATTGGTCATTAGTTAATTTGGCCAGTCAAAGACCAAAAAAAATCGGTTGGCTGCAGAAATTGCTAATATTGCTGTATAACATACTCATTACAAATTTGAATAAAGCTATGGTTAAGTGAGACTTTTTTGAAATGATTCAAAAATAAATTTGCCACATTCTAAACAGATAGAAAAAACCCAATATTTGTCCAATACTTTTATTTTTGTAAATTCAAAAATAAAATAAAAGCTTGATTAACTCTAAATATAGCCATTAGAGAACATGTGCAGTAATAACTCAAAATGTAGTTACAACACGAACTAGCGATCTTTTAACTACTGTTAAAATAAAATAAAGATAATGAATTAATATACATTTTATATGTCGAAAGAAAATTTCCAAAAGTTCTATATAAAGTCGCAGTTGACTCTAAATGCGCAACTTATTCCAATCAAAATACATATATTTTTGCTTAAATTTAACTTCATTAATTGTAAATTTTGTCTATATTTATATATGTTCCTAGAACAAAAATATTCTTTAAAGCCTACTTACATTCTATATTGAATAATGATTTTGACTTTTAATTTAAGCATTCCAGCTTGATTATTAGCCTTTAAGCATAAACAAAAAAGTTTAATCCCTATAAAAATGCCTAGAGACATTGAGAACTAAAGAGAATATATATATATATATTTAATTGTTTAAACAATTAGCAATGACATTATTTCAGAACTGACCAAAAATAAAATAAAACCTATGATAATTGGCATTGACAAAGTTTAGAATATATTAGTTTAGTACTTGTAAAATGACAAAAGAAATAAGTAAATAAAAATATTTAAATTATTCTCTAGAATGCAAATGGTTTGTGAATTTGCGAGGATCTTTACCTGGAATCAAACATCTAAAATACCATTACTGTGATACATAATGGCTTAAATTGTAATGAATTGTAGTGACACATCAACGAAAGGATCCTTGAAGTAATTTGAATTTCACAATTAATGTGAATTAGTATTATCTCAAAAAAAAAAATAAAGAAATAAAAAGATAAAATAAAAGCAATCTAATACCAAAAAAAACTAAAATTTCATATATCTTAACTGACAGTATGCATAATCTAATATAATATCCAATTTTCACATATGCTTTATCTAATCAGTTAAAAGCTATTCACTTGATTACATCTTTGTATTTTGTAGCTTTAAGTTGAAATTCTTTAATAAGTTCATTTTTATGTCATCTTCTGAGGGTCACATATCTAATACTAGTGGTAATTTGCATATTATCAATTATATTTATTTCTTTAAAACCAAATTCACCAAATATCACATGTATTTATTTTTTGCATCATATTGAGTTGGTCTGCATACTTTAAGTTCACTATTCTTTAACCATACACAATCTATAAACTTATTGGATATTTGTAAATATCTAGAATAAAACTATAATATAAAGTATAATATAATACTAATATAATATTTTAACTTTAAATATCCAAAAAATTTGATCATTAAATAAGAACTTACCTCTTTTATAATTTGGTCTAAATATTAACTATGAAATGATGATATAATTAGTAATTAAAAATTACTATGATAATTTAAGCTCTTATATTGCCAACCCATCACAAATGTTCTCCATTTGATCTGTTAACATAACATGGTTGAGACTAATCCCTATCCATAAATGCACATTCTAGAAGTGCACTTTCCTCAACAATATACAATTCTAGAGGATCAACTGTAGATTTAATTTGGTGGTATTTAGAAAACATGTTTGTTTTCCTACATATATTATTCAAAAAATGAATGGCAAAAAAAACATTATAGTTACTCAGGTTCTTAAAAAGCATGAAACATATGTAATTGAAATAAACTTTGTGTTACATTAAACCTCTATTAACTTCATTATTACTTTTATATTTTTTATGCATACTTAATGATCATTTCGTAATTATTATGTCATTAATTTTATGATTACTATATAGTATTTTTTTTTTTTATATTGATTCTTTTGCTTTAAAAATTTCCAGTTTTGATTCTTAATTAATCAATATCGCTTGTCAGATTGCTAAGATGGAATTAATCTTAAATAATCTCTTTTATTCTAGAACTTTAAATATTAAAATCATAAACACTTTTGATTCTGTTATAAAAAGTTTATTACCTTCAAACTACAAGTATTTTGTAGAATCGATTGAACAAATTTCACCATATGAATTCCTATATGCTTATGAAAAACCTTTTAAAAGTGAATTTTGCATAAATATTAAAACAATTGATGAGGTTAAATTATGGCTTCAACAATTCATAAATCTTTATAAAGTAATATTGAGAGAAACTCAAGGTTATACTGTCAAGGGCACTTGCTTTATTCTTTCAAAATGACTTCATTGTATCCACAGTCATGTTGTGAAGCTAAAACAAAGGAAAAGAGTCAATTGTGAAAACATAATTAATAATGATGTAGATTGTGAAAACAGTACGAATAATGATATATACTATGAAAACAATATGAATAATGATATAGACTGTAAAAACAGTATTCATAATGATGTAGACTATATAGAAAGTACATAAATATGAGACACAAATTGTCCAGCAACAATGAAAATTCAACTATTAAAAAAAAAGATCCCTATCTGTGCATTGTCAACTTACTTTTTTATTACAACCATCCTCTAAAATCAAGTTATATCACAAGTTTTTGACTATTATTTGATGAAACTAAAAATGTAATCATCAAACTTTTTGATATTGGACATGGACCTAATAGCATGTATTATACTTATTGGGAACAAATAAACTAAAATATGAAAATGAAGAAGAAATAATGACTAACAGGGTATTATTTTTACATAAAAATAATGTAAAATACCTTTATCAAAAATATCCTAACAAACATATGGGTACTCAAAATAGAAATAACATGTTTAGTCAGTTAAAAGAGAAGGTTAAAGAATTTAATATTAACAGAAAAGGAAATACATAGATGCAAAAATATATTGCTTCAAACAAAAATAATCCTGAACAATCCTTCATTCTTGTTGTCATGACCAATCTTATGAAGTGATGCCATAAGTTACAAGAATTGGGAGAATTGTTATATATGAATACAATGGCTAGGCTCGATACACTTAATACCCCTCTGACGATTCTTTCTACCAGTACACCAGTTGGTGGTCTACCACTTGTCACAATTCTTACATCTGATGAAATAACAGCTACTTTTACTAAGGCATTAGAGATGATAAAAAAAATGGGTCCATTAATGGCATTTAGTAGGCAGGGGCTCATTATTGGGCCACAGATAGTTATGACAGATGATTGTAGGGTGGAAAAATAGCTCTGCACAATACCTGGCCAAATGCAACTTTGCTTCTTTGTGTCTTTCATTTCTTGTAGACAATATGGAGGTGGCTTTGGGACAGTAAGCATGGGATCCATAATAATAATTGTGCTATTCTAATTGATCATGTTAAAAAAATAATCTTTTCAAAAATGGAAATTGCACTTAATATATTTTATTCAAACTTAATAAAAAGTAATGTTTATCAAAAATACCCAACCTTTCAAAATTACTTTAAAGTTTCTTGGTAACATTATTATGAATGAGCCATTGACTTTTGCCAATACTTCCAACTCGTAATAATAATACTAATAACATCGCTTAGGCTGAGATTAGAATAATAAAAGAAATTATTTTTAAATGGGTACAAGCATATAACATAGTACAAATTTTCCAGTTTATTATTAATACTATGGATTTTTATTATATTTAGAGATTGTTGGCTGTGGCCCATAACAAATTAGATAACTTCATTGCCCTTCGCTTTCAACTTTCTGAATGGTTAATTGGAACAAAAGATGCAATAGAGGTTATAAATCCGGATTCATTAGTATATAGGTATAGGAATAGTAGAGATCCAAACATTTGGTATCTTGTAGATATAAAACTCAGAACATGTGAATGTAATCAAATAGGAGTGCCATATATGCATCAATCTTCTATTGCTAAACATTATAACATATGTAGATTAAATCAAATCCCTATAACATCTACAGAAAAAAGATAGATTATGTTTACTTAGCATTAGGTGAAAGGCACAAATCTCTTAGTTTTTATGCTGATCTTCATTAGGAACAACTTGAAAAAAAATATACAAGTAAAATAACTGATAAAGAACAAACATCAAAAAAATTTTAATTAACATAAATAGTGATGGGTCTGATGAGTGTGATAGTTTTGATAGTTCTGATAATGAAAATATGTTCACTTTACCAGAATCTTCAAATACTGTTAAAAATAACAGTAATGATCAGTGTTGGCAGATGACCTTAAATGACCTATATGACCTCTATGACCTGTCATAAGTTATTTGGTCATAATGAATATTGATATAACTTATGATTTTTTAATATAAAAAAATTTATAACAAAAATTTTTTTTATTATTATTTAATATGACCTATGTATATGACCTATGACAAGTCATATGATTATATGACTAAGGTCATATTAAAAAAATGTTATGACTTAGGTCATTTGCCAACACTGATAATGATAGTAACGATGGTATTGACAACAACAGTAGTGACGATATTGGTGGTAATAGTAATAATGCAAATGATAGTAAAAGTGCAATAAATGAACTTTGTTGGTTTTGCAGTGATCTAAAAAATCTCTTGAAACAAGATGATCCTGCATTAAATAATAACATTTAAAAGTTTGTTAAGTCATATAAACAATACAGGGATATGCAAGATACATATGTTCATCCAGCTGTAACTTTTTTTCTTTATACTTGTGATGAGAATGCAGGTTGAACCAATAGTAAGAGTTATTGACATTGCGGAAAGAGAATAAAAGTCCAAGTTACTGCTGCTTTATATAGAAAAAATTTAAGTCATGGTCTCAAAGAAGTGTATTAAGAGAAACAAGAAAAAATTTCACAAATTAATAATGCTGAATTGCAAGAAATTGATTATTCTATTATGCCAGCATGGAAAAAACATCAAAAAAAATGCCCACATAACTTAAACCAGGCTATTTTAGAGAACACACTTAATAGTATAAAATAGACCTTGTGAAGTAAATAGTGAGGTTTTAATGTGATCCTAATAAAAATAATAACTGGATTTTCAATGAAAAAAAAAATATTTTAAAAAAATCGAACATTTTACATTGAAAATTTTTAAAAATTTGAATGTCTTCATGTTGAAATTTTTTAAAATTTAATTCAATTTCAATTTACTGTTGTTACAACAGATTAAGATGCATTTTTTACTAAACAAATTAGTGCTATATATTATTTCTCATTAAAAGTTTTTTATGCATTTTAAAGTTTCACATTGTTCCTGTTTTTTATCACGTTTAAAACAATTTAAACTTTCGAAAAATGATTAATAAAGACATGAAATTCCAGTTTATTGAATGCTTATTAAGAACAAATACATAGTTCGATTTGTTTAGTAAAAATATGTCTTTTTGCGTTTTAGCATTACTTTGCTAATATTGTATCGCTGAAGAAAGTCGCGAATCTTTATTTTGTATGCGGTTATGTATAACTTTATTATGCGTTATAGTTACACTACTAATAATTACTTGTTCGTGTTACGGTAATACAACATCAAAATACCAGTGATCATCGCATGTAGAAAATCAATTGATTATCGTCACATGACCTAACCGGGCACAGATTCACCTATTGCAATGCTCAGTGTAGCTCCAACCACTACTAGAAGTTATGTTAATAGAAGTTAAGTTAATTGGATGATACGAGATTTCTATAGGGCATGGTAGTTCTACAAGGGTGGGTTAATGATGGTGTGAACTTAATGTGTAAAAATCATTATGACTATGTATTTATGATGGGAAACGAGGTTCTTCTGTTTATTAAAATAAATACTTTTTATACATCTGATCAATGCGAAAGAGAACACATTTTATACATCTGATCAATGCGAAAGAGAACACATTTTAGAACCTACTCTATGACATCAGAGGCACCACGCCTCATGTCAATATGCACACTGCCCACACGCGTTAGGAATGCTAACCGGTCCCAAAAAAATTGTTAGCTTCAGAGATGACTTTTTCGATAAAGTTACTAATTAAATATGTTTATAATAATTTTTTAACTAGGGTTACTTATTGGAGAAATTAAAAACTTTTCTAAAGTTTTAAAGTTTCTTAAAATACAGTGTTGGGACCGCAGTCCCAGGACCAGTCCGGTCTAACGAAATTGTTGCTTTTTTGTAAGAGCTATTAAAAAAACTTATTATAGTTTCTTCTCAATAAAGGTTACTTATTAAAGACAAGTTATTTGGCTCTTCGAAAATTCATGATTTGGAATTTTATTTTTTGACTGCGGGACCGATTAACATCCTTACCAGGCTTAGAAGCGAATTTTTTATTTGCAAATATCGACGATTATTGCGATTTGCAAAACTCTGGATCCTATTAATCAACACTAATAAAGTGTATCATATGTGATTAACATCATACAGTAGTTGTTATATCGCAAAACTGTCTAATTAATTAACGTTAAGGTCAGAGATGGTCTGGTTTAGTTTGGTTTGATTAGCGTTAGACTTTAAATTAAATCATAAAGTTCCAAATAACTGGCTTAAAAACCTACTTAGGCTTTCGTACCACAAGTAGTACATTTCAAAAAATTCATAACAAAATCAAAAATAATTCCAGTAAATTTTGGACTATCGAATTTAAACGGTGGTTTGTTTTAGAATAAGCCTTATTTATTAAGAACCAAATTTAGCATAGCCACTAAGTATCTACTCTAGATAAATTGTTTACCGTATAATCGCAACAGTACGTTACCTGGTGTTATTTTGTGTTTATACGTAATTAATTTTATTAATAATGGGGACTATATAACATTTGGGCTCCTAAAAGAATACCTTATTTTAAAAAAATCACTGCTTTTTAAAAATCGACTAGTAAATTTATACATAATTATCAAGAGAAATCACTATTACGTACAAATAATTTTTAACAAATGATTTCATATATATACATTACAATTTTATTAATTGCAACTATTAGTGCTTCTACACACCTTCTTCCGTTTAGTAAATGTCCAAAAGAAGATTTCCTTCGAAAGTGTCTTGATTATTACATTAAAGGATCAGTCAATTTTCGAGATGACCTTTTTGCCTATAATGTTGATCTTAACATAGAATATAATAAACTGATTATTCATTTTCCAGTGGCATTTGTTCATCCTGTAGATATATTGGATATTCAAAATACTATTAAATGTGGTGCAGAATTCAATTTTCCGATTGTTGCAAGATCTGGCGGTCATTCTTCTGAATGTTATAGTATTGGAGATAAAGATTGTTATTTAGTTGTGGATCTTGTAAATTTAAATAAAATTACTGTCGATGTAACTTCACAAATTGCAATAGTCGGAACAGGAAACACACTAGATTCATTATATTACAAAGTAAATCTGTATGGATTTGCATTTCCTGGTGGAGTTTGTCCTTATGTTGGTGTTGGTGGACTTATATTAGGTGGTGTAAGCATTGCTTAAAATTTTTATAAAGTATTTGTTTTTGTATTTTTAAACTACAAAAATTATAAACATCAATGTTACTTTTAACAGGGTATGGGTCATCTTAGTCGAGAATTTGGATGTTCATCAGATAATATTCTTGATGCACAAATTGTTTTAGCAAATGGAACTGTGGTTAATAATGCAAAAGAATATCCTGAACTTCTTTGGGCTATTCGAGGAGCAGGTAATGCAGGCTATGGAATTGTTACGGCTTTAACACTCAGGATACATCCTATTCAGAAGGTTGCTACTTATTTTTATTTAACGTATGATTTGGATCAGACTCCATTAATTATCTCAATAATGAATCAAATGGGGAATAATCTTCATCAGAATTTATCTTTCATAATGAGAATCTTAACTAGTGGCTCTCAACCTTATATTTATGGTATTTACTTAGGATCTGCAGATGAATTGCAATCTCATATACATGAATTTATTAATTTATCTAAACCTAAAAATGTGTCTTATATTGAAGGTGATTTGTACGAATTATTTAATATAGAGGGAATATCACCTGAAGATGGTGAAACTTTTAAGTTAAAGTCATTCTTTATTGATTCGACTGGATTATCTGAAGAAGGAGTAAAATGTCTAATGAAATTTAGAGAAAATTTCAAATGTGAATTAGGCTTTGAAATAGCACTACTTGGCGGAAGAATTAATGACATTAAAAGAAATGAAACTGCATTCGTCCACAGAGGTTTTATGTATCATATGATAATCACATCAATAATGCCTTCTGAAAAGTGTTTACAGGATTTAGAAAATTTTTCTCAATATTTTCAACTAAAATATACTAATTATGAAAGTTATCAAAATATAATTGATAGACAGTTGGATAACTGGCAATATAGATACTATGGTGAAAGTTTCGAAAAACTGGTGGAAATTAAACGAAAATATGATCCTTATAATTTATTTCGTTGGAATCAAAGTATACCTACTCATATTTAAAGTCTTATTATTAAAGACAGATTTTACTACTTGATTTACATGTCAAAGAAAATTTCTTAAAATTAATTAGTTGTTTAAAATCAAACTTTTGAGCACAGCATCGGGGTTAATGAAACAAACATAATAAATAAACACAACTCAAAATTAATATTTATCTTAAATAAATGAGTGCGTGAGAGTGAAAACCTGGAAACCGATTTAGTGATTTACTATGATCTGTTTCCAGGTTTTCACTCTCACGCACTCAAATGTATAATTTTATTGATATTGCGTATTGCGATTAAACCCAATCTTTTTTTTGTTCTTTCTTTGAAATACAATTGGTTCTCGAGTACATCAGTCACAAGCTTCCTGGCTAACACCGAAATCCATTTTTCTGAAATACCATTTCATCGAAGTTGTAATGCTGAAAATCTATTGTACTAACAGAATAGAAATAGGCCTTGTCATTTCACCGAAAATCAATTTTCTTTTCGTAGTAAACGAGGGTCATATGACAGTTGCTATACACCAAATAGACTCACACAAACTCACGTTATAACAGAAAAAGAAAAATAAATCCGTTATTGGATATTTCGCATACATTTACCGATTAGTCAAAAAATTTTGATGCTAATAAAAAGAAATTTAATAAAAAAAATATATAAACTAAATTAAACGAATATAATCAAATATCCATGTATATTTTAATAACATAATTAAGAATTATTGCATTCGCAACGTAGAGCACATTCGTATCCTCCTGAACTTAACGAGTTATTCTTTCTACAATAGCAGGACCAATGCCAATTTGTTTTTCAACAATACTGAATATTTGAGTGATGTTTTATATTATTTATTATGATTTCACAATGTTAATATTTATTACGAAGCTATGTAATTAATAACGGTATGTTATTTAAGTGGTAGATCGCAGTTGAAGGGTATAAATTTCATAGTAAAATTCGGCGGAAAATTACTATTACTTTTATAAACGTTGGAACGCCGAAAGTTTCTGGTATTATATAAAAATCATATAGTTATAAAGGAGAAAATGCCAATAGCTCGCGATCTACCAAACTAATTTGAATAATTCTACCACTATTAGAACAGGAATGACTTGTTCTATAATCTTTGTTAGAAACTCAAGGAGGATTTACTTGCCATAAAAAAAAAACGTTACATTGTAAGCTAGCTGTATCTATAGATGTGCATTTACATGATATCTGATTTTTTTTCGCGTACAGTATGTATAGTTGTATAGTGTTTATGTTATGTGTCGTTTATTGATCCTGGTCGATTTGGAATCGACATGTGTCATTTACGAATCCAAAAATAACGTATGTCACTTTGGAATCGGTATGAATTTTCCGATTAATGAATATTCACGCGGTACTCATTAAAAATTTTGTATAATAAAATAAATAAAAATGCATAGTTATATATTCATGATAAGTTCAATTTCTCCAATCTAAGAGCTAAAAAAAAAAAACCAAACTAATTGCAACTATTATTTTTTTTTTAAAAAAAAATAAAATAAAATAAAATTGAATGCAATTTTATTTGTCGAGAGAAAAAAATAATTATCTAGCAATTTTTGCATTAACCGCGCAAGTTACAATCACATTGTCTTGAATATAATATGTTGTTTCTCCCGCAAGAGCAGGATTTAGTGTCATAGTTAGTTTTTTTACAACGGCAACAATCACGAGTTTTATTAGATACTTAGGTTTTGGTTATATGATGCATTAGGGGTTTTTAATAACTCTAAATATTTATTATACGATTTGTATCCACTAACATCAATTGTTTTTTCTTTGACTAATATACGTTCTTAGTATTCGTTCAAAGGAATCACAAGAAAAATAAAGGTTTGCCTTTCTATTTTCATTAAAGAAAAAAAATAATAAAAATTAAAAAAGCAAATCTTTATTTTTATTTACGTTATTACAAGTATGATACGTAAGTCATTTATTGATCGGTGAAAATTTAAAAATAACAGGCGTCAATTCCGAATCGACAGAGATCAATAAACGACACATAACATGTATAGCATACGTAATACACATAATAGATGTATCATTTATAAATCAATTATATGCAACATTGTGCAAGGAATAATTTTTGTTAGAATGCGAAAGGCAGTTTCATAATCAAAAATTTGAGATAGGGATACTTTAATGATTTGTTCTAGAATATTCTAAAATTTTTTTTGCGTACTGTACGCGGCACATCACTAGCTGTATCCCAATCCTATAGAAAAACCGTATCAACTTCCGTCAATTTTTACTATTAAATTTGCTATTTTTATACCCTTTAACCTCTTAAATTCGGGGTTTTTTTCTTACTTAAGTCCTTGGCCACCTTAGTGATATATGAAAAACTTAGCTAGATCAAACCAAATCAATGCACATATGATCCAACCAATCACATGGGATCATAAGATCGTTTGATCACGTTCCTTACAAAATAATTTTCCTTAATTTGGTCGATGATTTGTGTGATTCGCATGCTGGTAACACAATCTATTAAATATAAGAGATAATTCCGGTCAAAATTGTCAATCACTTGATCGACAATTTTGACCGGAATCTCGATATGCACATCAAATTCGATTTTTTTACCATCAATACTAAATCCGCAGTTCTTTCAAAATGATAACTTTGCCGAACGAATGCCTTATTGAAATATTTAACAATTTTCGAGATAATTTTCGCTCTAATTATAAAACTTTATTTTCATGCCTTCTTGTAAACCGTCAATGGTGCAGATTTATTGTACCAATATTATGGAGTGAACCTACAAAATATTTCAGTGATAAAAGACTTATAAGAATATACCTTTTAGCTTTAAATGTTGAAGAGCAAGCTCCGTTGATCCCTTTTAATATTAGCTTTCAAAATTATCCGAAGCCATTATTTGAGTATGAAGGTTATACTACATTTGTTGGTTCTAATTTGTTCTATGGAGTCAAACTTTGGGTTGAAAATAATGTATATTATTTCAAAGATGAATATTTTGAAGGATATGAAGAAGATGAACTTGAAAATGCTATCAAATGCTCTTTAGTTGTAATGTTTCTGCGAGCAAGTAAATATCTTAAACATTTAACGGTCGATTATTCTATTAATAAAATAACATTAGCAGATGCACTTCGCAAGAATATCACACTATCTTCTTTGAAACTTAGGTATAATAATCTTAGACCGGGAGAAATAAATACATTAGTAGATGCATTTTGTAAAAACACCGCGCTGAATTCTTTAGATCTTAGCAATAATAAACTTGGATTCAATGGAGGAAAAGCATTAGCACATGTACTTTGCAAAAACACCACGCTAACTTTTTTAAATCTTCGTAATAATGTCTTCGGATCGGACGTCGGAAAAGAATTAGCAGCTGCACTTTGCAAAAACAATACGCTGAAGGAATTAAAACTTGGTGGTGATGGTACTTTGTATTCTAATAGAATTGGACCAAAAGGGGGAAAGGCATTAGCAAATGCACTTTGTGAAAACACCACGTTGACTTCTTTGGATCTTAACGATAATAATATTGGATTTGAAGGAGGAATTGCATTAGCAAATGCACTTTGTAAAAACGACACACTGATTTCTTTGAATCTTGGGTATAATAATCTTGGATCAGAAGGAGGTAAAGCTTTAGTAGATGCACTTTCCAAGAACACTATGTTGAAAGATTTGAATCTTGGTGATAATAAACTCGGATCGGAAGTTGGAAAGGTATTAGCAAATACACTTTGCAAGAACACCACTTTAACTTCTTTAGATCTTCACTATAATAATCTTGGATCAGGAGGAGGAAAAGCATTAGCAGACGCACTTTGCAAAAACACATCGCTAACTTCTTTAAATCTTTCTTGTAATGATTTTGGAGCAGACGTCGGAAAAGCATTAGCTGATGCACTTTGCAAGAACACAACATTAACTTCTTTGGATCTTAGTGAAAATAATCTTGGATCAGAAGAAGGAAAAGCATTAGCTTATGTACTTTACAAGAACACTACACTAATTTCTTTGAATATTAGCTATAATAAACTTGGATCAGAAGGAGGAAAAGCATTAGCATATGCACTTTGCAAAAACACTACCCTAACTTCTTTGGATCTTAGTTCTAATAATCTTGGAACAGAAGGAGGAAAAGCATTAGCAGATGCACTTTGCAAAAACACTACATTAACTTTTTTAGATATTAGAGGTTTATATCTTAGAGATAATGAACTTGGGTCAAAATATAGAAAAGCATTAGCAGTGCCTATCACAAGGAAAATACTACACAATTTTTAATTTAGTTTGTGGACTATAGAATTTAATAATCCAGTATTAAAATGAAGCAATAATTTGTTTACAAATATAAATATAATTTTAAATTACGGAACATAATGTTAATGAGAGAGAGATCAATATTGAAATGTATTCCAATTAACTAATAAATCTCGCAGACTAATATGAAATCAAATTATAAATAAAATTTGACTTCTATTTATTGTGCCTTGCAAAATTCTGTGACCTCCCTTGATTAATAATAGTTATAAAAATGATAGTGCTGTAGTGATTGCGATTGCAATTACTAAAGCTGGTCAATTTCTTATAATTTTAATTCAGATTTATGGGCCTTAATCAAAATCACAACCATAATCACAATAATGATCATTTTATGACCATTAATAATCAAGGGAGGTCGTAGAATTTCCAAGGCACAATAACCCTCTAAACCCACATATCTCTTTTACTAACTTAATATCAATTCTAACCAAATTCCTTTAAAAATTTTGCCAGGATATAAATTTATAATTTTTTATAATATAATATTTAGGTATACAGTATCAAGAATGTAATAATAGTATGAAATTACTAATTATTAATAATGATCATAATTCTGTAATTAAAAATAAACACAACACACTGAGGTGTTCTGTAATCAATAGGCTAATTAGCGAAAAGTTTTTTAATTAATCAAACGTGATGTAATCGAGGTAATTTAGATAAATTTATTACGTCAGAGAAAATTTTATATAGCAAAAACTGTTTGGTATATTTAATTTCAAAGTTTTGTCCAAAACCTACTTTATTTTTGTTGTACAGTTTATCAAAACTTAATTAAAGTAAATAGTATTATTATTCATAATTTCATACCTTTATCTTTAATCATTGTTATTGATAATTATATTTGAAAAAGTTATTCAAGCACTGATTGAGTCTTTATATTTATCTATCGTAGCAATTAAACATTACTAAAAATATTAACAAATTGCAGCAAGTATTCATTGCAACCATAATAATAATCGTATATTGCATCTAGGTCGATGCTTATGAACATATAGATGAACTCGATATCAAGTGAAACGACAAGTATGATATGACGAAGTTTTGATAAAATTAATTAGTAAAACCAATATTAAAAAACAAAATTGAAAAATCATATTCAAAAATGATAATATATGCTTAAATAAATTGCTGCTAACTTTTAAGATGATATTATATTCGTATTGGGGGTTTTTTTTTGTTATGAATTGATTTCGAACATAAAGAATATATAATTACAAAGGTTAAAGACAAACAAACCGGATTATGCCCTACCAAAATCCATCTATCCTAACCTATACTTTTCTATTAAAAACTTTACCATAAATAACTGTCCAACCTAAAAAAAATTCGCTAACCAATCAGATTTCAAGATCAGGTGTTGCGCAAGAAGAAACGAAAAAATCATCCATTTTATCTATGTAACTACCTGCACATTAACAAAAAGTTTTTCTTGCAAAAATTTGACATTAGAAAAACTTTTTCTAATTTAAATTATCATAATACAAAACCTAACCCTGATCTAGCAGCGAAATTTTTTAAAGTTGTGTTAGATTGTAATGTTACAAAACATTATATTTAGCCACACTAAATTTATACTTAATCCTTTTAAAATGATGTTATTACCGAACGAATGCCTTATTAAAATATTTAATAATTTTCATCCTAATAATAATAATTTTCGAAATAATTATAAGACCTTATTTTCGTGCCTTCTTGTAAATCGTCGATGGTGTAGGATTATTATACCAATATTATGGTGTGAACCTACAAATTATTTAAGTAATAAAAGTCTTATAAGAATATATCTTTCTGCGTTAAATGCTGAAGAGCAAGTTTTATTGATCCCCTTTAATATTATTCTTCAAAATTATCCAAAGCCATTATTTAAATACGAAAGTTATACTACATCTGTTGATAATTGTTTGGCCAATGGTGTCGATGATTTGGTTAAAAATAAATATTATTTTGAAAATGATGATGAACTTGCAAATACTATCAAATGCTCTTTAGTTGTAATGTTTCTTCGAGTAAGTAAAAATCTTAAACATTTAACTCTTGAAGATACTATTAATAAAACAATATTAGTAGGTGCACTTTTCAAAAATACAACATTGTCTTCTTTGAATCTTTATAATAATCATCTTGGATCAGAAGAAACAAATGTATTAGCTAATGCACTTTGCAAAAACACTACGCTGACTTCTTTGGAACTTTTTAGTAACAATCTTGGATCAGAAGAAATAAATGTATTAGCTGATGCACTTTGCAAAAACACTACGCTGACTTATTTGGAACTTATTGATAATAATATTAGTTCAAAAGAAGGAAAAGTGTTAGTAGATGCACTTTGCAAAAATACCACGCTGACTTCTTTGGATCTTAGCTTTAATGATCTCGAATTAAAAGGAGGAATAGCATTAGCAGATGCACTTTGCAGAAACACTACGTTAACTTATTTGAAACTTAAAGATAATTTTCTTGCAGGGGGAGGAAAATTATTAGCAGATGCCCTTTGCAAGAATGCTACGCTAACTTTTTCAAATCTTAGCTTTAATTTTCTTGGACCAGAAGAAGGAAAAGCATTGGCAGATGCACTTTGCAAGAATACCGCGCTAACTTCTTTAGAACTTAGCTTAAATTGTCTTGGATCAGAAGGAGTAAAAGCATTAGCAGATACACTTTGTAAGAATACTACGCTAACTTCTTTGAATCTTTATAATACTAATCTTAAATCATGCGACGGAAAAAAATTAGCTGATGCACTTTGTAAGAACACTACGCTGAAAGATTTGAATCTTGGTAGTTATCGGGGTCATGCTTTTCGTAATTTACTTGGACCAAAAGGAGGAAAAGCTTTAGCTGATGCACTTTGCAAAAACACCACTCTGACTTCTTTAGATCTTCGAGGTAATAATCTTGGATTCGAAGGTAGGATAGCATTTGCAGATGCGCTTTGTAAAAATACCTCGTTGACATCTTTAATCTTTGGAAAATAATTTTGGATCAGATATTGGAGAAGTATTAGTATATGCACTTTGAAAAAACACTACTCTAACTTCTTTGGATCTTCGCGATAATAATCTTGGATTCAAAGGTGGAATAGCTTTTGCGAGTGTGCTTCTTTGAATCTTTGAAAAAATAATTTTGGATCGGATGTTGGAGAAGTATTAGTAGATGCACTTTGTAAGAACACCACACTGACTTCTTTGAATCTTGGACGTAATCATTTTGAGTCAGAATGTGAAAAAGTATTTGAGGATGCATTTCGCAAGAGCACTACACTGACTATTTGGACATTTTTGATAAAACTAAATAATTCAATCATTAAAATACACTGTCTTTCATTATTATTGTTCCATTTAAAAAAAAAAATTTTGAATCACAATATTTCAGGATCCAATAAACACGTACTTTTGAATTTTAAATATTATAAAATTTATAACTTCAATTATAATTGAATATCAGTTAATTTATAAATTTGCAACAAATTTTAAATTAACCGATTTTTTTATGGTGCAATATTTATGGAATCTATAAGTAAAAATAATTAAGTAAAAAACAATTTCTAATAACATTATAATTTTTCATGTAATTTAATATAATGCTCATTAAGAAGACATTATTTAGTAATAAGGATAAAAAAATAAAGCTGCTACGATAAAACAGCATAAAAATACAGTGTTGGAACCAGAGGGTGTAGACGTTGGACATAGTCCAATAGGACCATAGGTTCGGTTTGGGTAAGTCCGGTCCGATCTGGAGGTCAAACCGAACTCAAACTCTAAATTTTGATAATTTTAAACCTCAAACCAGACTCAAGCTCAATTGAATCTGAATATATACGGTTAAATTTTTATTTTTAAATATATTTTTTTGATTTTTGTATTTATAATTAGTTATATAGTTAAAATTTTAATAGTTAATTCTAATGCAAGTATTGACCTTAGGCATAATTTTATATAGAATAATTTGTATATAATAATTTCATATAGACTGATCTCAAAACTACTAATAAAAATATAATAAAGATCTTATCTTAATACAAAAAAAATTAATATTCTAATAACATTAAATATTATATATTAATTTTAATAAATAAATTCTAAAATATTGATTATCTAAAAATTTGATTTAATACTAATATGATTTTTATTTTAAATGATATTAATACATATTATAAAAGTTATAAATACATAATCAATCTTGCTTAAACATAAAACTTTAATCTAGTTAGAAAACCAAAAATTTGAGTTACAAAAAATTTGTGATATTAATAATGTATGTTTTATATAACTTAAATTTGTACCTTCTGTTTTTGTTATATGAAATATGTTATACTTGAATTTTATAATTCATCATATAATTTGTGCTTTCTGAGGTTATTTTAGCTAATTTTAACAAAGATTTATATAAATTTTTTTTTGTTTTATGAAATTTTTTTAATAATTTTAACAAAAAAATTTTTTTGCTATAATGAATAGTTTAAAGAATAATTCAATAATTTTATATTTTCTATTATGAATCTTTGTTATAAATTTTATAAATAACTTAGAATTGATAAAAATTACTTAAGCATTACTAGAATATTTATATTGATCAATAATTGCAATTAAGCATTATTAAAATTATTAATAAATTACAACAAAAATAAACATAATATTATTTATATTATGAAATCTAAATTGATGTCTGTAAACATAATATATTATACAATAATATTAATGAAATCAAAAAAAATTTATTTCTTATCACCATAGTAATGCATCACTATGCACCTGAAACTCAGTTGTCATGTCATAAGATGTCTGAGTTCCAATATTCAAGTGTCGCTTTTGATTAGTAATATATATGTAGAGTAGGAACAGTGAATGCCTCCATTCCATTTTATTCTAATATAAATTGACCAATTAGAACTTGCATCTAGCACTAGATACAAGTTTAATTGGTCAATTGATGATTTAAATCACAATGTTTTAAATCAATATTATATTGCTTTAAAATGATTTTTTTATGACTTAAATCATCGTCATTGATAACCGGGTAAAATTTATTTCAGATCATGCGATGTAATTTTAATGATATCATATTATTTAAATATCACGGCAATAACGAAATTAAAATTATCCAATCAGGTGCAGTAATTCGGTTTCAGTTATAATCAACAATGTTTTAAACCATTTTATTGAATCAGGTTAAAAACATAAAAATCATCAAGAACCGATTTTTTACCATCCTTATATGTATTACTAATTAAAGTGTAACCTAAATATTGGTACTCAGACATTTGTATATCAGAATTTTGAAAGAGAAAAACAAAAATACCAGCGTCACCAATAATCGAGAGGCAGTCATATGATTTCCAAACCTCTTAATTTCTATCAGATCTGATGGAGCACTCACGAAATTAATTGTGCAATTTGTTTTTTATTTAATTCGTATTTTTAATTTTCGCCTTCAATGAACTTTTTATGAAAACAGCTTTCTTATATCGGACTTTAAAGCAATTTATTATAGGTATTGGTGTAGGTACAGTAAATTACTCTATAAGGGACTTTAAGAATTTTATTATAAGAACTACTAGTTCTTTAGAAAGATCCAACTGTATTTCTATTCATATTTATACAAAAAAAAACAATATGAATTTTTTTATGTAGTAATAAAATATCAAATAAATACAAACCTTATAATTAATTGGTGATTGATCACAGGCGAGAGGAATTCACTGCGCTATCTCTGCTGTAGTAGCCGAGGACTCATTTGTTGGTCCGAAACTACCAATAAAAAATCGAGGATTTCTACATCAGATTCTTATTTCCTAGTGAATCATGTATTAAATTTTGCAGAACAAAGACCAGTAAACGTATTCACAGCTAAAAAAAAAAAAAAAGCTATAATATATTGTTTATGTTGGATTCAATTGTGATGGATATGATCCCTCACCAGTTTTAATATGAATAACATTAACGGTCTCTGCTGTACTCGGCTACACTTCTGACAATTAATTTTGATATTAATTATACCTACACTTTGGAAATTCATATATATTTTACTGTTTGTCAGAATTCGGCATTCAAAAGATATAAAAAATTGTCTTATTCAATATTGTCATACTAGTAACCGTTCGGTTTTTTTTAAAAAAAGTGTAAACCAAATTGTAATCCAAAATTATCCAAAAAAAAAAAACAAATTTGAAAGCTTTCCAGAGAACTAATACAGGGGGATCCCAAAATTCCGGGACGGAATACATCGGAATCATGATCGGCAGGGCCGGAATTAACTAAATTTGCCCAAGATCACTAAAAGTTTTACTAATGAAACCATAGCTCACTCATTAAGTAAAGCTGCCCAGCTGATAAT
>CAJVQA010000088.1:0-45470 GCA_910591915.1 Cetraspora pellucida
TTTTTTTGGTATTTTTTTATAGAAAACTTTAGGTATTTCTTTGAAGGATGTGTTTCATTCTTCTATTTTTTCTTTGATTTTATCATAGATTAATTGTTGATATTAGTAGTTAAGTGCAGTTTTGATAGTTTGAAATTCTTCTTTAATTTGGATTAGTGAGAGTAATGATGTTTGGAATATGCAATCTGGATATTTGGTTTGGTAGTTGGTAAGTAATGTATTAAAGTTAATTGAGTTTATATGATTTTTAAAAAATTAGATTTCTTTGTAACAAAAATAAAGTGGTGAATATTTTGGTAATGGGGAGTTATGAATTTCTTTAATTGTTTTAATTTTTTTAAAAGAAATATGTTTAGTAAAGGCTTTGATTAATGCTTTGTGAATTTTATTCCATATAGTATTGAGTTGGTTTTAGTTAAAGATTGTAAAGATTATTGAAGATAAATGTTAAAGATTTTTGGTAGTTTGTTCATTATAGTTTTCAAGATTTTCTTTAGTACAATTTTTTTAGAGAAAAGCTTTATGCTTATGTTGTTTATGAGGTTTGAATTTATTGATTATAATGGAAATTTCAAGAGTTATGATTTGATAATCAGATTCAATTGTAACAATAGGGGGGATTTCTGTATAGTCAATATTAGTAATAGATAAGTTAGTTCATATTTGATTGATTCAGCTTTGTATGTTGTTTTGACTAAAAGTGAAGTTTGATGTATTAGAATAGAAGATGCAATAGATGTCCTTAAATTGGAGGCTAATTAAGTATTGAATTATTTGGCTTTCTGGAATTGATAATTTTTTTAAAAAAGATCTGTCAATTCTTGGATTTGGAATACTGTTTAAATCTTCTATAATAATTAATTTATATTTGTTATTTTGGGTAAGAGAAATTAAGTAGTTTTGAATTTCTTTACAAAGTTGTTTTTTTTTATAAGTTGGGAAGTATATTTGAAGAAGTCTGATAGGTGTGTTTTTGAAGTAGAAGTCGAATCCAATTATGTATTCATTGTAATTATAAAATTTGGCAATATATTTAGAGATTTTTTTATATATGAATATGTCAACACCAGCTTGATGAGGATTTGTATATGAGCTCCAGAAACTGGTATAATTTTGAATTTGGTTACTAAAGATTTTTCTTCTTTAGAAGACAAATGTGTTTCAGAGAGTCTAAATATTTCAAAGTTGTTTTCTTGTAATAGTTCTATTAAGGAAAGTTTTTTGTTAGATAGAGAGAAACTATTTATGTTTATTAATCCAATTTTAATTGGTATAGAGGTATGTTTAGGTGTGATTATTGATGAAGTAGGAGAAGGTGTTGTAGAATTGTTTGGATAGATTTGTTGATTGGATGTAAAGAGATCAATAAAGTTTGTGTTAAGAATTGTCCAATTGAAAGATGTTAATAATAGTAAATAACCATATGTATTGTAAAGAGAGAGATGTATTTCTGTATGATTTGCTAGTATTTAGTCTGTAGTTTTTAAATAAATATATGATTCTGTTTTTTTGAAATTTATAGATATTTTTATTGAATTGAAAAAGTTGTTTAAATGTAGATGTTGACTGAATTTTTTGAATAAAACAGGTTTAGTAATTTGAGATAGCCTATATTGATTTAGAAATTTAGTATAGCATATGTCTATCTTAATAGAAGATGAAGCATTGGAGGTTAAGATAGAATTTGTAATGTCTTCTACAGAGTCACTCACTATTTTAAGCTTGGCTTGTACAGCTGTAGAGGATACTATAATCTGTCTAGTATGTTGGGTCTGGTCAACATAATCCTGGTCCTTCACTATATGATTACAGAATTAAAACAAATGCATTGCTAAATATATTCTTATACATTATAACAAAAATAGAAGACATATCCAATATGTATAACAAAATCAAGTAAGCAATATTCATAAGTACAATAATAATAAGCTTATAATTATTAGCAGATTAGCACCAATTAATATATATATATATAATAACTTTCAAGATATTAATATAGTAAAAAGTTATCTTCTTTTTTTGTATAGATTTAAAACTATTAACAAAAACAGAAAGTCTGTACTGGCATTAAGTGATGTAATTTACAAATCAATTCTCTAAAATAAGCAATAAAGCTAAGAATATAAATTAAACTGAAAAAAATTAAAAATTATATATATAAAAAATCAAAGCCACATTAATAAATAGTAGGTATTTCCAATTAAAATAACAAGAAGATAAGGAACATCAACACAATAGAACTAAAATTTTAAGTATTAATATAATAAATTATCATATGAAAACTAATTTAACAAACAAAAAATAGTTCTAGTATACAGTGTTAGCAAAAATTTTTAGGTCACAGAATACAAGATCAAGAAAAATGCAATGAATTGTCACTCAAAAATACTAAACATCATGAAACATTGCACTACAGAAGAGGCAAAATGATTTGGCAAAACTAAGGTGTGAGTGCAGGTCTTGGTTTATTAATGAGATAGTTTTTATTACTAATACAGTTATTACTAACAATGTCTATTCTAAATGCTTCCTTTTTTCTAACTCTAAGAAAAAAAGGCATTTATATATAAAAATGGTACTCTACAAAAAGAGATGGTACAAGGGCCCAAAATCAAACATTTCTACACTAAACTTAATGGTTGCAGATCCATCATTGTGATCAGAACCTTGAATGGCCTCATGTGGCACAAACAACTAGCCCAATCTGGCAGATCTATCCCAACAAATAGCTATAGTTCCTGATTCTGCATTATTACAGCATTACTAGATAACAGTCTTATAAGATTGTTATCCAGTTGCATTATAATGTTATCTAGTTAGCCATTTGAGTGATGAACAATTCGCACTTGCGTTGTCAGAGATATATTAGTATTCACTCCATCATTTGAGTGACGATGAATTTGAGTTCACATTATCATTCGAGTAATGAACAATTTGCACTTGCGTCGTCAGAGATATATTAGTATTCACTCCATCATTCCAGTGATAAATGATTCACACTTGCATCGTCATTCGAGTGACGAGCAATTTGCACTTGTGTCATCAGAGATATATTAGTATTCGCTCTATCATTCGAGTGATGAACGATTTACTCTTGCATCATCATTTGAGTGATGACGAATTTGAGTTCAATTCATATCGGTAATAATTTTACTTTTGGTGGACACCAAAGCATCTGATGATAAGGCACATAGTGCTGAATTGTTACCCTTACTTGATGATACGTAAAAGCAAAAATTTATCTTATCTCTTTTCTTATAATATTCTGCCTTTATGTATTACTTTTTTTATATCTGAATTCTACTATCTGATCCTTCTTTTTTAGTGATATGTAAAAGCACAATTTTTTCTCATCTCTTTTCTTATAATATTCTGCCTTTGCATATCACCAAAAGTTTACTATATTTTTCAGTTTTGGAAGCCCTTCTCGCATAGTTGATAGTCTTTGGATATTGCTACTTTACATTAGTGAGTTAGTATAAGATACTAAAAAAAATCAAGTCATACTTCTATGTATTCTTTTGCATATCACTTTTTCACTAACTTTTGTATATCACTTTTTGCTAACCTTTGCATATCACTTTTTTGCTAACCTTTGCATATTACTTTTTTGATATCCACCTAATGGTATGTAAAAGCTCAATTTTTTTTTTACCTTTATATATCATCTTTTTTGATACATAAAAGTTCGATTTTTTTTATCTTTGCATATTACTTTTTCAATATCTGTTTAATGGTACTATGCGTTTTGGTGTGAACCAGCTTCCAGCTGACACTAGCTCCAGGTAATGACTACTTTTCACGACCCAAAAACCCACTTTGATAAGTGTTTGGTCATCTAAATCCTATCATCCAAAATCACACAACACAAAAACCCTTTATATAATCTAGATATTAAAAGCATTAATTTTTTATTTGAATTTTTTCTCATACTTATTGTAAGAGAGGACAAAAAACCTCCTACCTGAGATGAATAACTAGTTAAATGTAGCAATCTCTCTGCTTCAGAAATTACTACTAAAACTAGATGATATTATCTTAAAACAATAGTTATGCATATTCAATGAGTGCCAAAGATTTATTTTTCAATTCTTTTTTTGCAGAGTAGTAGGTACACCCATATTAGTCTCAAAATTTCGCTTATATTTTAAGAAGTCAGTCTCACTCATACTCTCATGCTCTTTTTTTCAGTAATTTTGATTATCCCACAATTCAAAAGTAATTTTGGTTCGCCATTATTCTAACCCTTTTTCAGGCATTTGGAATTTTTGCTGTAAAAGAAGGATAAGGATGTCTATATATGATTCATTTTTAATAAGAAATTCTGAAGATAGAGGAGTTAAGGATTCGGATATTTTTTTCTCAACTGTCCTGGCTTTACTAATAGTAGTATCAATATGGATTCTATTTTGGGAAGGACCAGAAGATTGATTATGAGCTGGCATTTCTAAAGATAAACCTTTTTTATCAATCATCCTACTAGACGAGTCAGAAATTTTATGCTCAACATATTCAAAAAGATCCTAAATCTCATTACTTACCTTCAGCTTATATAATGGAAGAACTGGAGCTATAGGGCAATATTCAGGATTATCTAACTTTCTAGCTATTACTTCTTCTTGATTATTAAAACCACAACCATTATATGACTTTCAATTAATTTGATATGAATATTTCTAAATCTGTTGTCCTTTAGATCCTACCAATTTTCACTCACTTTTTATGATATAACTATACCAATTACCAACAATTGCATTGATTGCCTTTATAGCTGATTTAAGATCTAATATTTCTTTTGCACAAGACCTAAAGCCAAAGATCAATAAGGCTTGACTTCGAATTTCTATAAATTTTTCATAAGATGCCTCAAACGCAACTTTTACCTGATCATCAGAGAGAATGCGTTTATCATCTATACCTGTAAAACCAAGTGACTATAAAAGACCTCGTACAGCTTCCTAATGATTCACTGAATATGTTTTGCATAAATCTTTTGCTACTAAATCCTCAAAATTATCTTTAGCATTATAACAGGTATCTTCCTATTGTGCGATGTCTTTGGCCTTTAATTCTTCTATTGCACTCTCTTCATTATAACCTTGCTTGTAAAAATAAGATAGATGCAAGAAATATTTTCTAGGTTCGGGTGAACTAAAACGTTCTACAAAATCTTTATCGCAGAGTTTATTCCAATCCTTGATGCTCATACTATTTCTACCATAAAGGTTCCACATATAAAAATGCTTAAGTGCTATAGTATCTGCAACTGAATGTTCTGAATCTAGTTTAAGAAATTCGGCTTCCTCAAGAGTAAGATTTCGAGAAGTGGCGACTGCATCAAAATCTGTATTCTTGATAACTAAAGCTTTATCCTTAATCTCATTACAAACTTTTTTACGATTCCCTATAATTTCTTTATTTTCATCCATTTTTATTAATTTAAGACTTACTCCAGTACTGGCAATAAGGCTATATGAAATCTTGATAAAATTTCTGGTTGAAAGACATTTCTGGTACTCAACTTCAATAAATGATGTTACAGCAGAAGATTGATCAGGTTTATAGAAAATGCTATTTATATCCTATTCACAATGTCCCTTAATTGCTATAGGCAAATCATTAGGCTGGTCAACTGCAAGTTCTGCCTGAATATTTTCATGACCTGGTGAATGAGAAAATTCACTGGAAATTTTTTGATAATAAAGTAAAAGTATACACTTTTCACAATCACGAATTCGGAACATCATTTGGATAAATGCTTCTACATTAACTGGAGTTCCAATATTTGTAATGCCTATAACTATGTCAAAGTGATTAGGTTTCTCAAAAGAAATACCTGCTTCTACTGTATTTGTATAAGCCACACAATTAAGTTTGCCCCAAGCAGTATTAATATCTAAAAAGTCTTTTTTTCATTATTTTTCATCCATGCTTCATAATAGGCATGAGCTTTGAAAGATAATTTAGAAGCTTCTTTTACTAATGCTCGAGCTATATTAGAACTTGTTACAACAAATGCCACGTGTTTACCATGCTTCAAATACTCAAACCCTATTCGCATAGCTTCAGCCCCACTATTTGGGTCATAAAGATACTTAACAGTCTTACCTATAAGCAGTTGGAATTTATTATCAATTACTCGAATATTTTCACCACGATAAGCCTTGAGAAATGTTAGTGTACTTTTATTTGCAAATGCATCCATAGCTAAAACATGTTGGGCTGATTTTAACACATCACATATTGCATTTTCAGATTCTCACACATTTGAACCGCTATTCATTTGATATTGAATTGCATTGACTTCATCTAAAATAGCTACAATTGGATGGGCTGAGAATTCTATATGAGAAAGACTTTCAACTTGAACTATGATAATATCCCACTTATCTATAGACAAGCTCTGTTCATCTTGATAATTACAGATTCTGAGTCCAGATAATTTAAGATCATTAATTTTACCTATTGATTCATTACTAAGAGTTTTTCAGTAAGAAATCCAGATGACGCAAGGCATATTAGCTTTATTTTTAGCTAAATAATTGAGATATTTTCTTAGACCTTTTGTTTTTCTTGTCATTATAAGAGAGTGAATCAAAGTTGTACTGGTTTCTTTGCTCAAGAAATTGTGATAAGCTTTTGGAAAATCTTCTATTTCCTTTATATTAATAACTTCTCCAGATAATTCAGGAAGCAAATAAGGATTTGACACAGCTTTGGCTATTCGTTTATCTAATTCTAATTTAGGTTTCACTTTCGATTCTACTTTATCTGATACCTTGTCAAAGCTTAATCCTTTATAATCTGGCTTATATTGTTTTTGGTAATAACATTTAAGTATGAAATGCCCATTTTGTCGAATAAATCCATAGAGTTGATCTTTTTCATGCTTAACGTCACATATAGGGCATTCTTTAATGCATTGTGCTTGAAAGTTGATAAATCCTTTCTCGATTTTTCCAATCTGAAGCCACCCGTAATTTGCAATAACTAAATTGGCTCCCTTAACCAAGGCATTATTATCGTCGATAGGTTGGTATTCCTCTTCTGCTGGCCTCTCATCTGAAAAGGTTCATGGCCAGATTACAGAATAATTTTCTTTAGGCTGAACCAGGTAATCATCTAAATTTTTGAATCCCTTATTTACGAAAGAGATAGCAGGTCTTTTTATATGTCTCTCTTTTGCTGATCCAAGAAGTCGAAGACTAAAACGTGATTTGGGAAGGCCAACATTAATGAATTTGGCATAAGGTTCTCCAACTAATTCTATAACTTTTTCTGTAAAACCATTGAGTTCTCTATAATCTACGAATTAGGCCTGAGAATAAATGATATGCCAACTACATTTCTCAGTATTTGATGAACTTGCTAAAGCAAAAGAATTTAAGAAAGTCATATATTCTGGAATAAGGCTTAATGCATCTGCACAAGCAACTAAAATTCGAGATAACAAATCTTCTCGAGTAATTTTTTGACCATCTAGAGAAGGAAGTTTAGAATTAGTAGGATCAGGCTTTTGCTTTGCAACAATATCGATAATTAAGCAGAGAGGCTGGTTCCCATCAATACATTTATGAGTATTAGGTATTCTATAAACTTCGCTAGGATGATCGATTGTTGTATAACCTTTTTCTGCCATCTGAATTATATATTGAGAATGAATCTCCTCAGGTCGATATGCATCTAAAAGTGCAATATCATTTTTATCAGTATGGCCATGACCCTTTAGGGTCGCCCCTTCAGGCCTGGATGCAAGCCAGTATTTATAAAATGTATGTTCTTTATGACCAGGTTTATAATCAAGATCTGTTAAACCTATAAAAAGCCATTTTGCTTCATTATATTCAGCTGACTTTTGATTTAAGCACTGTTGCTATAATGATTCACGAAGACATTTTTTTGCTTCACTAGACAAACTCATTTTATTAATTTGTATATATGTGTTATTGTATATGTAGTATATAGTTATAAACTAAAAGTATTATATTTAACCCAAAAAACTTTAAAATGAAATTAATTATTCTATACAATTATTATTATAATAAATATGGGACTCTATCATTGCCCTTATATTTTTAGAACTGGTAAAGTTTGCAATCGAGGTTGCTATCATCCAGAAGGGTGTAAACTTCATTGGAATTTGCCAACTTGGATTCCTTGCAAAGAATGCAATAAATTAACATATTCTACATATGGTATATGCTCGAATCATGTAAGTAAATATCGAAAAAGAGAATATTATCATCAAAAAAAACAGACTGAATTACATGCAAAAATTGTTATGCTTAAGAATCATATACCTGACTTACCTGATTCTATACATGAAGTATAATCATATAGCTCGACATCCTGGTCTTGCTTATGCAAGTACATAAACTCTTTTTTCTGGGTATAGGAGGAAAAAGCATAATTAATTTCGAATTAAAAAATAACTAGATTAATATATAACTAGATAACACTTACTATTGACATGGCTACGAAAACAGTTACCCCAAAGACCCAAAAACCTAAAGTTAATAACTTTGTATTGGTCTTAGAACAGTTTCTAGAAAAGTATAATTTAATGGCATACTTTACTTCAAAACAATTAAGCAAACATGCTCCCAAACTTGATGCTCTATTTCTCAATTGGATGACCTGCAGATGTGTTAAAGTCACTTTTGCCAGAGGTACTGGTAACAGATGCTTATTTAGTGGAGAGCAGGTAGAGGCTCTCTTACCGGATAAGAGAAAGAGAAAACTCACTATAAAGGAAAGGACAAAATATTGCGCTAAAATTGGTGATATTATGGATATTTTCACCCATCATTTAGATTTAGGCCCAAAGAATGATTATGAAAATGAAATAGTCACCAGTGGTTCACAGCAATCACAATTTTGTGTGAAGTTAGCAGAAGCTGGGATAAGTCCTAAAATTATTAATACCTATGCCAAAGATCCAAAACTTATTCAAGAGTCAAATAAAATTCAAAAAAGCAAACTATGAAACGAATGGCTAATCTGGATAGAATTCTCATACATTTCTCCTTAGCAAATGTGAGTAAAAGGATTCAGAACATAGATGTTTTCAAAATTCCTACTAGAGAGGATCTCGTAGACATAATTGTAATGTTGAGTATGAGACCTGCAGAAGTAAGATCTCTTCAAATTAATCACTATGAACCAGATCATTCAAACATTATAGCATGGTACAAAGATGGCTATTCTTGGTATTGTACAGGTTATTTAAAAAGTAGAGGAGAGAAGAAAAAAAATCCTAAGCTCCGACCATTTCTTTCTATGAAGAAGAACCCAGAATGTGCCAGAAAATTGCTTACTTGGATTCAAGATACAATTAAGGTTAAAAAGTTATCTGACTCTGTCTTTACTGGAAAAGGAACATGTAATGCTTGACCATTTAATGAGTTCTTAAAACAAAAATCTTATAGAACCATACCTAAAAAATTAAGAGATTATAGAAGTAAACACGCTTCCAGAATCCATGGTGGTAAGAAACCAACACCCCAATATCTTAAACTGTTTTCGAGAATCGCAATGAGACAAGAATCAGACCACCTTGATGCAAGTGATAATTACGCTATAGGCGATACAGAATCAGAAAAGTCTGACTTCGAACCAAAGACAAGCAACAGTTCAAAACCTCAAATACAGGCTTCTTTATCATCTCAAACAATAGAAATGAATTCAATTTTAGCTGAAATTGATGCAATGTTAGCTGAAATTCAGAAATAAATACCAGAAGGAAGGTCAGGTAGTGAGCATTTGTTTAGAGAATTTTCGCTGGGCCCTCATGAATGTGCGACTTAAATTGTCCACCATTTTCCTAATGCTATTCTTGAGATCACAATTGAGAGATATATTTTTATATTAATATTTTTTTAACCACGTATAGATTATTTTTTCTGTCAATATATAACAATGTAAGGTCAGAATAGCATACTCATATGTAAAGATAAACAAAATTGCTTCGAAAAGTGGCACATCTTTAGAGGTTGGAAGCATGGATGTAAGGTCTGTGACGAATACAATCACCATTCACATCTGTATTGTAAAACATGCAAAAAAGTAGCGGATGGATTATATAGGCGATGTGAATGTAATAATTTTCTAAGGGAATCTCGAATAAATAAATCTGAATTAGTGTTTGGTGATACGTAGTTTAAATTTATCGTTATAGTTATACATTATTTGTCCACGTTCGTTAGCGTAATAATTCTGCATATAAAATTTATCTGTATCACCTTACAAGGCTTATCGTTATGCATAACTTATTTGTGAGACGGGGCACAATTAGAAACTGCCATTTCAGCATTTGTCCCTAACCAAAGTCGGTCAATTAACTCATGCCACATCTCACATCCCACATTTATTCTTCATTTTGTGGAGAATTCACTCCGGACCGAAACCTTATCTGGTCTAAATGCGCACAATGTATGCATGTACGACGGAGTATCGAGTCTTATTTTTTAACGATTTTAACCTTACATGACTCTTTAACTCGTGATGCATATATTTATAATCTATACAAAAATTCTTTGCCGTGCTTTTCAGAAATTTCTTTGCATGTCTCAACTTCTATCGTAGAAATTTTCGATGTAAGAGTGCATGTTTTTATTTCTGTCTAACCTATCTAACATTTCGAGTTTCAGGGAAGAGATAAGAAAAATATATAAAAGGGCAGTATCTCGAATTTGTTGTTATTTGTCGCTTTTAGTGATTTCTTTACACATTTTCTAATTCTTTTTTTTTCGAGCTAAACAATCTATCCAATAACTTCATATAACAATGGAGTATTTGGAGAATAATTGTAATGAAGTTAGAAAAGCACGTTTGGCTTCGTGGTTCGGATACACAATTAACGTAAATTGTGGGACATGGATGTATGAGCGATACATTCCAAAGATATAAGTTAGTTTATGAGAAGGCTTTGTGTCGCTCCGCCAAGTCTTGTACTATTCTTCGAGAAGCTTATGAAGGCTTTGATAAGATTCCAGATGTAAGTATTGTTTGAATAATTTACTCAATCCATAATAGTTAATATGATGATATTTCGGAATTTAAAAATTGATATATCGCAGGATAACATATAATATTGAGCATAATTACGGCATATGTCAAAATTAATTAAAGCGCCGTAACTTAAAAAAAAATTTACAGCATTACAGCATAAGCCGTGATAGATGTGTTAGACAAGACAGACGAATACACATTATGTATTATATAAAAAAATTTGTTTCCGCATTACAAACATCAAGTTCGCAAAGATACAAAGTTAATACATAAAAATTCACAGTTATACTGTATATTCCCTCCATACCATGCAATGGATACTCTGATAAAAGCTAAATGAAATATCTTTATATCAATGGCGAGCTCGGTGATCCTGGACATGGTGATCCTGGATATGAATCGTTGGCCTTTATGACTTTTTTATCCTTTTTCGGTGTATCTTCTAATGGAGTTGTGCAGACATTATTGTTTCCAGCTTTGTAAGGAATTTTGTTGATTTCCTTGGTCGTGAATAAGACATCCGCCTATATTAATTAAAATTAGCTACCATAAAAGGGAAGCCCAAATAATTTATAAGTTCATACCTGCCAATTAATTAGTTCAGCCATATCTTTAGAAAATTTTTCGAAATCATCAAAGGTCTCGGGCACTTTGGTGCACATAAAACAGTTAAGAAGATAGACTGATGGTAAGGGACGGATCATATATTCAATTTTGAGATAGCTGTCTAAAAATAATATTTTTAGATACGTAAATAATTTGCGCTTTCTTATATTCAACCTTTAATCAAATACTTACTAACAAATTGTACCAAGTAAATTCGCGCCTTCTCCCTAGGTATGGTTTGTAATACGGCATTTAAAGTCCTCATCGCATTTCGACATAATTTAACATGGTCATTATGTTCTTTAGTTAATGACGCTTTTCTGCCACTTGAAAATTCAACGACAATTATGACTTGATTCTTCAGGTTTGTTCTTATTACTTTAAATAATCCATCAAATTTATGTTTTTTTGTGTGGGGAGTAGTCAATTCAATCCTAAGCAAAAAAAATAATTAACTGATAAGCTACCCCTAACACTTTAAAATTTATAATTGATACTTACCACCCACTGTCTAAAACATCTTGATGAAACTTGAATAAACGATTTAAGATATAGATTACAGTGTCTATCGCGAATGTTCGTTCTAAATTAAAACTTTTTGATTCATAGCTAATATGAGCTTCTAATCGTGTGGCACTATTTACAGAAAGGTTAATAAAAATGTAAAATTGGCTAAAACGAATATTAACATGCATATGAATTACCAGTGTTCGAGTATTTGGTGAGCAATATCGTAGTCCTCATAATAATAGGAATCGAATCTATCTAAAATAAAAGATTTACGAACCAAAGTTGGGATTTGTTTCCTATTACATACACGTTCATTAAACTGTCCAACATATTGTTTAAATGCTTCAGTTTGATCTGAAGTTTGTTTTTTAAGAATCGTATTAAGCCATGCGTGTTGATCATTTAAAGAATTTTCAACTCTTCTGCGTGTTTCTAAATCGGACAAATCCAATATATTATTTAGGTATACCGATGACATATGGTCCTCTTTAGATTTTCTTTCTTTGTCTTGGATTGTGTCCAAAACTTCAAGTAATTTTTTGCGAATATCCCTCTCATTCTAGAGATCAAAGTATGAGTAAAGAAAATTATCGTATGTAAAAGATAGCGAATGCCAAATACCTGTGTGAGACTCTCGATTTCTGCATTATCTTCAGTTATGTTAATCACTTCTGTATCGGTCTCTTCATTAGATTCAGAATGAGATCCCGCAATTATTTCACTATCTTCAGTTATGTTGGTCTTTGCATTAGATTCAGAATGAGATCCTGCGATTATATCACTATCTTCGGTTATGTCGGTCTCTGCATTAGATTCAGAATGAGATTCTGCGATTATATCACTATTAGTGACTTTGGACCTCCTTTTTGGTGGTTCGCAAGATGCATACGGCTCATCCAGCACACGTTTCTTCAATTTTTCTACAATTGATCTTTGTAGTGAAAGGCCTTGATCTACGGTCTCTCTCGTCGCATGCAAAATATGTTGGGTCTGTTCAAGACACATTTTGTTCTCCATTTCGGTCTATTTGCAGACATTAGGAAGTATTGTCATAAACGAGATCACCTAAACTTCGAAAACATCATAAAGACAACATACTTGCTCCTTTTCAAGTAACTTGCATCTCTCCTCAAGCAATCTGATCTCCTTAAGAATATCTTGTTTTTTCACTTGTAATTCCCAGAAAAGTTTTACCTCTGCCGAGTTTTTATCGCGCTTATAAATATTCATTTTTAAGAGGAGAAAGAAAAGAATAATGATTTATTAATTTTATCCTAACTTGCATGTAAGAAATAACATAAATTTAACTACAAACAAGTTAGCAACCTTTCCCACTACCAGTAAGCAACCAGCATGGTAGTTTATGACAACACAGTACGAATACACTATACACTAACACACCAACAAGTAAGCAACCTTTCCCCTGCCAGTAAGCAACCAACAATGGTAGTTGGCGATGGCATAGTGTCAAATCAACAAATAAATTTATACTTGCCTTGAACTTTTGTTTCCATATCAACACCTTCTTCCCAATTTCAGATTCTTCATCATAGTAATTACTAATACTCTTCAGTTCATCTTTATACCGACGATGCTCCACTTCGCTTTCTTCCAAATTATTTTGGTGTAATCGGAAACTCAAGAATTTATTAAGCGAAGGCTCCTCCGTGTTCTTCCAAAAGTCTATATTTTTACAAACAACATGTTACGCTGTAAAGCATTGTCATAAAGAGATAATAGTACAGATTTCTTACCACTGTATTTCAAATCGTCGATACAATTAGGTAAAAGGTACATTTTTATAACGTACGAAGAAAATTTTTACGCGTCATAAATCATCTAGCAAAAAAGTTAAATCTCCTAACCCAATTATAATACGTAATTTTTCTTTCAAAGTCACATGATTCTGATCGTTGTCGATTAGATTAGGTAATGGCCCTATTCATAGCTGATTTGCGATTTAGGGGTGTTACTTCTTACGGCTAGACCATGGTCACGGGTATATGCAGATCTTTAAAAATAGAACGAATATGTGATTTGCCTTTTATCACATTATCGTAATAATGTAATACAGATAACGGTTTTGAGTAGTTCTATTTCGCAGCAATAAGTTTAATTTTACATTAGGTCACTAAAAGAAATACTGTAAATCCGAAGCCAATTAATCTTCGTTAGATCAATAGTTTTTTGCATTTCGTCAAAAAACTAGTAATAAAATATATTTATGAGGTATTATTATAAATCCCTCTTAGCGACCTATAACCTTGATAATCTGTTAATACATTTTCAATAGTTTGTAAACTTAGTTATAATTCTCAATTTTATCGTTTAATTCAGAGAAAGAATTATTTCATTACACACCAGAGTTGAAGAACTTCACAAAAAAGCTCATATCGATTATGATTGTATAGTTATCAAATGGAATCTTTCGATAACTAAATTGTAGAATGCTTTGAAATATGAGGATGGATTCTATCGCTTCATCTGGTGCTTTGGAACTATTTCTGGTATATATATGAATCTCTAAGTTTGAAGGTTTGAAAGGATGGTCTTCTACTTAAAATTTCAGTGATTATTTAAAAGCTATAAATATCTGATTTCTTATGTTTATATTTGTAATAGAGGTTCGATGTATTCTATCTTTCAGGCTATGATGATTATAGAGATCTGCCAAGATAGAAAAGCAATGTAATTTATAATGAAGGCATTCTTTTCGTTGTCTTTGAAATTTTGTTGATACTAAAATGTTAACTTCAACTTGTATCTTAGGACATCATTATCGGAATGGAATAGGTGCTGAAAAGGATAAACTTAAGGCTATAACGAAGATATTGGCATAGCCAATGATGAACATAGGGCATTTGAGTAGTATTTGAAATCTGCTGAAGGTGGCAATTCTAATGAACAACATTCTGTTTTGAAATAGCATAGGCATTTATTTCTTACCAAAAATCTACAGGGATGATGATGCTTTTAGAAATATAAACATTAAATATCGTTATGGAATTGGTTTTGAAAAAGATGAACATAAGAAATTCATTTCTTATCGAAAATCTAAAGAGATAAGTTACTCTGATGGAACATTCCAAAACGGATATTATCATCGAAATGGAATTAGAGTTGAAAAGAATGAACATAAGTAATATCAAAGATCTGTAGAGATGGGTGATGTTACTGGAACGTTCCAGGTTGGATACCATTGCCGGAATGGAATTGGACATAAGGCATTCATTTCTTATTAAAAATCTACAAAGATGGTGAGTTATCAGAATATATAAAGATTAGACATTGTTATAGAATTGGTGTTGAAAAATATGAACGTAAGGTATTTATTTCTTATCAAAAATCTGCAGAGATAGGTTACTCTGATGGAACATTCCAAATTGATATTATTATCGGTGAACATAAGTCAAATCAAAATCCGTGGAGATGATAACGTTACTGGAACATTTCAGGTTGGATACTATTAACGAAAATCTACAGAGATGATGACGCTGTTGAAACATATAAGCATTAGATATTATAGAATTGGAGTTAAAAAGGACACTCATTTCAAACCTATTATTACAAATATTTATGAATGTTATAGTAGCATTATTGTGAAGTACCTCATGTAAAGTATCCAAAGCGAAGTTTACCACAAAAATCATGTTTCACTCTGCCCTACCCATTTCTGGCATTTATAAATCTGTAATCGAATATATTTATGTAGTATATGATTTAATTTAGGGTATTTAATCAATAATGAAAAAAATGTGTGTAATATTCATTGTAAAAAAAATAAATTAATTGATGTCCTTTTTCAGATTTAATAGCAGATTTTTTGTTATCTTAGCATACAAAGCTTGCGTAAAATATATAAATACCTTAAGAATTATTTATTGTAGCATATATATACAAAGAATTATCATTATTTTGGAGCAATCCAATTTAAATTCATGACTTATATGTATATGAATTCTTTAAAATTTTTGTTAGGTTAGTAATAATATACGTATCTTGCAGCATTGTGTACCAAAGAATATTTTGTTTAATAATATCATACAATCACAATAATGATGTACGTACAGTACGTATGTAATGAAATTACAAATTATTCGTAAAATAGACCTAATTTGTATATGATATAAATTATCTGCATACATATACATACGTATATACTATATGCAAGAGAAAATTGGAAATTAGATTTATGAGCGATGCTCATATACGCGTGTATATATATACTAATAAAAAATTTTATAAACGTCTTCATTTTTTTAAACTTATTAATAAATCTTTAAAGTTTTAATTATTCACAATTTTTTATAAATAAATTATACTTAATGACATCCGATTCTCAACATAATCAATTTTTTGCTGAAATTGTAGAATCTAGTAGTGATGATAATAATGACAATATAGATGTAGATTTAAATGATGAATCAAGTAATAATGATTTAGAACTTGTTCAAGTTCTTTCTTTTTATTCTAAAACTTTAAAACCTGAAATTTCTCATCATGTTCATCCAAAATCAGATGATTGGGTTAGAAATGTATTATTTAATTTGGATGAAACTAGATTTAGAAGAACTTTAAGAATAAATAAATCTGTTTTTTTTGCATTAGTAAATCAAATTCAAAATCATTCTGTTTTTTATTCTAATGCAAATAATATACAAACAGGTGTTCATATTCAACTTGCAGTTACATTATTTCATTTAGGATCTTTATCAACTATTTGGGCTATTTCTACTCAATTTGGTATTGCTGAAGGTACTGTACATTTATTTATGGATAGAGTAATTACTGCTATAAGATCATTAAGATCAGAATATATTAAATGGCCACAAGGAGATTATAAAAAAGAAGTTCATAAAGGATTTCATCAAATTCAAGAATTTCCTTTAGTTATTGGAGCAATTGATGGTTCACATATACCTTTCTTACAAGCACCTGATAGAATTAATAAAGATGTATATTTTCTAGAAAACATCAATATGGAATTCATCTTCAAGGAATAGTTGATCATAAAGGTCTTTTTATTAATTATGATATTGGATGACCTGCTTCTGTATATGATGCAAAAGTATTTCAAAATTCAAATATTTATAAACAATCATCTATTTTTTTTGAAGGAGAAGAATACCTTTTAGGATATTCAGCATATCCTTTGCTTACTTTTGTTATGACACCATTTAAAGCTCCAAATGGACTTCAAAAACATCAACAAATAAATTATAATATTAAACATAGTAAAACTAAAGTTGTAGTTGAACAAGCATTTGGATGTTTAAAAGCAAGATTTTTATTTTTAAGAGTAATGAAAATTAGAGATCCACCCAAAGGAGTAGAAATTATTGAAACAGCATTGATTATTCATAATTTTATAGAAAAAAATGGAGATATATGGGGACAAATAGGTTATAATAGTGATAGAATTGAAATTCAACCTGAAGAAGATTCTGAATTAGTTGATCAAATTTTAGATATAAATGAAACAAATTTATTTAAAAAAGAATATGCAAAAATAAAATGACAAAATTTATTAGAATTAGTTTTATAATTTTTTATATTTAAATTTTTGTATCCTAGCTAAGTCAATAGAATAGAAATCTAAAATTTTATTTTTTTAATATTTGTTCTTTTTTATTTTTTAATTTATACTATTTCAAATTAATATAAATTAATTATAACTTTAAATATAGAGTATTATTATTGATATCTTTTATTTTTGTTAATACTACTTTTTATATAGTTTAATTAATAATTAGAGTTAGGAATATTAAAGACTAATTAAATTAAGAAAAAAGATAACATTAACAAAAATAAAAAATAGTAATAACAATTTTTTAAAAATAATATATATTACTTTATAATTAATAAAATTAGTAAACATTAATATTATAAATTTAATTATATATTTTTAATTATATAAATTTTATATTAAAAATTTATAAAAAAAATTATTATTATATAGATTATATAAAATATATTCATATATTTTTGTATATAGTAAATTTATTTCTTTAAATATAAAAAAAACTTTAGTATTATAATTAGTTTTTTGTATAATAACAATAATTAAATAAATTTTTTTAAATTTCTTTTCTTGAAATATAAAAAAAAGATTATTTTATCTAAAAAGTTACTAATTTATTAAATTAAAATTAAATTACAATAATTTATTTATAAATTACAATATTTACTAGAAAAAACTTAATTTTTTATCTGTATATAGCTTTAAAAACTATTAAACAAATTGATATTTGTAATTTGTATCTTTAACTAATATAACAATATTTAATATAAATTTTATTTTAATTGCACATTTAGTTACTTAATATGCAATATAAATTATTTTATAAAAAAATTTAATTAGACTAATTAAATAAAACTTTTTAGTTATATTAATATAAACAATTTTAAAATTCAGATTATATAAAAAATTTAATTTTTTTTTAATATATTTAAACTTTTATAATAAAATTTTTTTATTTATTAAACTATGTTTATTTTTTTGGCTAATATAGGTTTATAAAATTTGATCAAGAGACTTATAATTTAGAAAGTTATATATTATTAAAAAAAAAGTTGTAAAAATTTATTTATTTCTTTAAATTAAAAATTGAATTATTATTATTATTTTATTTATATTATTATTATTATTAATTTATTGTAATACTGTAATATAATTAATTTAGTAATAGTAACTAAAAATCTATTTAAGTTATTCTTTAATTAATAAAGATTTAAAAATAATACATATTAATTAAGAATTAACAGATTTACTAAATAATTAATTATAAAAACAATTAATTGCAATTATTTGAACCAAATTAATTAATTAGTATAAAGTTACAAAGTGCTTATTAATTGCAATTTTTGTAGTTGTTTGAAAAATGTAATAACTTGATAAAATATATAATAATAAACATAAATATAAGTATATTTAAAAATATTTAACATCAAAACTTATAGTTTTTGAATTAAATTTTACAAATCATAAGAATATTAATTTATATTTCTTTACAAAAATATGTATATAATACAGTATTCTAAATCTTTTTTGTTAAATCAGTTTCAATAAATATCAAAGTTTTAAACAAATATTATATAAATGCTTTTTTAAACTTTTAAATAGTGATAAACATTAGTGTAATTTATGTTCTTCTAATTATAATTAATAGTATTTTTTTAGATTATACTAATATTTAAAGATGCTTTTTTAAACTTTCAAATAATAGTAATTATTAATACAATTTATACTTTTTTAGAATATAGCTAATAATCAAAAAGATAGTTTTTTTAAAATTTTAAATAATAATAATTATTAGTGTAATTTATATTCTTTTAATAATACCTTTTTTAGACCTTTAAATGATTAAAAATATTAGTATAATTTATATTATTTTAGCTGTAGTTAATAGTGTTCTTTCAGACTATTTTGTATATAATATATTATAAATATAGTATGCCAATTTTATATATTCAAATATAATTTTTATAGTATAGTTTGCTATTTTACTAAACTATATATTCTTAAAAAGTACTTTAAATTATATAAATAAGTTACTCAGACAATTGATTTCATTAGCCAATCATATGAATATCAGTCTATAAAGCATATTATATATAAGTAAATACTCTAACAAATATTATATAATTCTAACTAATGTTTGTTAATACAGTTTGTAAGTTTTTTATAGATTTTTATTTTTACAATATATATACAAATAAATATCATAATAAAAATTAATTTTAACTAATCAAAATATTTTGTTTGTTAATACAATAAATAAGTTCTTTTTTTTTATAACATATCATATAAGTAATTATCTTAATAAATGTTAATTATAATTAGTCTAAATATTTTGTTTATTCATCTTAACACCAAAAAAATATATATATATATTTTGTTTATTAATACAGTTTGTAAGTTTTTTATAGCTTTTTTTTACAATATATTATATACAAGTAAATATTAGTAATATATACAAAAAATCATAAGTCATAATTAATTCAAAAAGCTTAAACTAGTTAACAAAGCTAATTTTTTTATTAATATAATTTTTTTTAATTAAAACTAGTAAATATATCAATATAAAATATACAAAAAATTATTATAAATTTTTTTTAAATCTAGTAATATTATATTATTTAATTTTTATTTATTTTATAAAATTTTGAAATAACATAAAATTGCTAAATTTGTTAAATTTAATTAGTTAATTTACATAATTCTATAAGTTAATTTAATTAATAATTTTTATATCTAATCTTTAAAAAATTATATCTTACTGAGTTTTTAATCAAATTTAATAATTTTACTATTATTAAAATCAGAAAAACTTGTTCTACAAACTTTTCTTATAAATTAATATTAGTTTACTTTTTATAAAATTAAATATAAACAAAATTTACTATTAAGTTTATATATAATTTTAATATAGTACCTTCTATTCTTAAAATAAAATAAAATAATTTTTATATAATATATAAAAAAATTCTTTATTTTATATTTATATTATGTTGTTGAATTATAGATTGGTATACTGACCCAAGTTATAAGTTTTTTTATTTTTATTTTTTCTTAATTATTTATTTATTTATATTATTATAATTTTTTTATTATTATTTCAGTTATATTTGCATATAGTTATTTATTTGAAATTTGTTTTGCTTATGCTCTTGTTTACATTTAAGAACTATGATAACTATATATATAAACATTAAAATAAGCAGTTGGGGCCAAGGCATATATTCAAATAAGTTATAGATTAGTAAGATAAGCAGTATAGCTTCATGTTATCATAGAACAGATGTAACAACTGTTCATGAAGAAGTAAGTGACTGCTCATAAAGATATTAGCACCTTTATTATATAATTATTTAGTATAGCCTTCATAAATAAAATTGGATAAATATAGGCTCTTTTTACTTTTTCAAAAGAACCAGTTACAGATTAAGTTAAGAATAAAGTCTTAAAAACAAATAAATACTATATTATCTTTAAAACTTCTTTATATTAATTTATCTAAACTTTATCTAATCAGTATCATTTCCCTATTATACTACATTGTCCTTGTATATAAGTATATGCTAGGTCTTATATTTAACATAAAAAAAGTAGGCATTAAAGCTAAATAGATCTTTTTCTGAATAAATAAAAGTTATATATTATATAGTTTCTATTATATATATATTATGCTTACAAGAGACCACATATAAGAATATTAATTAGATCAATTTAGATTACTCTTAAAAACATAATTAAGATTAAAGCTACTCTTAATTAAATCAATCCTAATTACTCTTAAACTACTCACTTCCAGTCAACTATTATTAACCTGACCTTAAATAGTATATCAAATTCAGTTGATAATTAAATTATTATACACCATACCCAATTTACAATAGTAACAGTGTTTAAAACAAGCAAAAATAATGTATTATGTTTTTTAAAATAAAGCTTATACTTTAGAAAAATTTTATTTTTTAAAAACTATAGATTTAAAAATAAAATATAAAAAAAGTTAATAGATATGCCTGAAATTACAATTTGATCTAATTAAAATTTTTTTGTTGCACTATTTATAATCACTATAATATGTTAGAAAATTTTATTATTAGACTCACTATACTTATGTTTCATTTCTAATTCTTTTAGTTTCATTTCTAATTTCTTTAATTTTAGTTCAAAATTAATTTTCATTTGTTTTTCTAAATCTAATTTTTCATTTTCAACCTTAATTCGAGCTTCAACTTCTTTTTTTTTCAGTTCATATTCTAATTTTCTAAATTTTTTTTCAAAATTAAATTTTTCACGTTCAATTGTAGAATGTTCATCAATCCACTTCTTTCTGCTTTCAGCTGATATTTTCTTACTTTCACTAATAGTTTCTACAGACTTGATATATGATAAATCATCTTCACTCAAATTTTTTTTTTCTTTCATTGAACCATCTTCTTCTCATCATTAATGTTAGTACCATAATGCTAAGTTTTTAATAAAAATATGTATATATAATATATATGTATAAGTATGTATTTGTTATATGTATAAATAAAATAAACTAAAATCTCAATATATAGATTTATGCATGTACGATATATATGTTATATATAAATATATATATTTATTTATAAATAGATAAATACTTTTCCAGTACTATCAATTAAACATTCAGGATGAACATTCTCACGATTACCAAAAATCTCATTCATTAAAAAGTAATAGGGCCATTTTGAAGCTTCTTTGCCTGTTTTTTCTTTACTTTCTTCAGAATATTTTTTAACCAATTTTTGCAGTTTTCCATGGACCTGTGCACTTGACTTGCCACCGATATGCAAAGCAGCACTTGCATAGAATTTTTCTTTATTTTTATGATAATTAGAAAAATTCTCAAATAAATAAGCAAGCAACAATTTAATAGTCAAATCAGCCCATAATTTATTATCAATATCATTATCTTCATTTAGTGGTTATTTATTTTTTCCTTTGGTATTTTGAGTTGTTGAAATTTCTAATTCATCGCCAGATGAAATATATTCAAATGCAGGTAAAGTGGTACTAGATGAACTTGCTTGTTCTGTAGACAAAGAGTCAGACGAATGAATATGTTGAGACAAAGTTGATAAAGAATTATACTTCGTAAATTTTTATTTATTTTATCAGGATACACAGTAAGTACGAGTACTGTTTGCATAGTTTTTAATTGATCCATTTGAAAAATATAACTTTAAGAATCTACACGAATTAATATTTATATAATTATTCCACTAATAATTAAATAAAATTTGTAAATTATAAATATTTTTGGGTTTTTACTATATCGATAAAATATGACTATAAACAGATAGATTAATTTCCTATAAATCAAATAAGTATGAAAATAATCATTATTAATATGTACAGTACATTGTTATGATCTAAGAAGAAATTTATAACAATTTATGACTTGTGTCAGGGTTGGCAATGGAGTTCAATAGAACTCAATGAAGCTCTGAATGAAGCCAATGGATACTAGTTTTTTGAACTCCATTCATATAATAATTGAGCTCCATTGGCTTCGTTTCCAACCTAGACTTGCATAGCTAAATTAGTTTAGGTTATAAGCATTAAAAGGCCAATTTCCAAATAAATATATCAATATTATTTATTTACTTTATGTAATAGAATCATGCAAAACTCATTGTTATAACAAGTAAGTTAGGACCTGCATATCGGGTAATAATTTTATAATAGATAATCTAAGATTTTCATAAAGAATCATATCTAAATATTTTAATAATTTTTGTTGCTCCATCGATGGTGTTAAATTATTACCAAGTACTCTCAAGATTTCTTCCAGAACTTTTCACTGAACATTCTGTACAAAAAATAAACAGTCTTAATTATCTGTTAAATGTAAAAGTTATAAATAAGAATGCTTACTTTATAAGCTGCGAAAAGATATAAAACTGTTGCCAAAGAATTCACAGCTAAATTCGTAATAAGTTGATTAAAATATAAGCTGTAAGTCTCATTCAAAAATATAAATACAATAATGTATATATATTACATAGTATAGTACTCACTTGTGTCATGCCCGCAAGTATAAAAACTCCCAAATTATGTTACAAAAGAATTATAATATTTATTATAAAAAAAGTATTAATTTCACTATTCAAACTTTCAAACATACCCTAAATTCAACATTTGTTAATCTCCGATTCTTAAGATTTTTACAAGCTTTTAACATTAATTCTAAAAGATCACCCTGTTTTGAGGTATTTTCATTAGCCAAGGCTTTGCATTTCTTTTCAACAATTTTATCCAATATATTATCTAATTTCTCTACTCTTTAAAATGTTGCTTATTTAGAAATAAAATACAATTAAGTATTGGAAAAAAATAAAATATAGATTTCTAATGTCTTCTTGAACTTTATTATATGCTGTTATATAAATGTTGTTCGGTTTTAATTTATTAATTCATTAAAAATAATGAAATCCTTAAAATAAATATTGCCAAAAATATATGTATACTTATGTCAAAATCAAACCCAAAAGCAGCTTTGCCAAGAACATCCAGAGTGAATCTTGATTGTTTGTAAATTTTACTTTCAATAAATATTTCAACACAAAAGAAATTTATATATGTATAATCAAGGAACAGAGTGATGAAATCATGTAGTGTATAGATTATACTAGGGATTGGTCTGCAAAATCTTAAGTTTGATTGGAATTTATCACACATATAGATCAATGAATATACATGTGCATTTGATAACTAATAATAGTAAAAAAGTAATTTTAGACACGTATTTGCCTGATATTTGCCATTTTTTGTTTTTTTTTCATAGGATTTTTTTATTGGGTTGATGGATTGATAATTACTGATTGTCAAAGATGAGTGATTTATAAATTATTTATAAATATTACATGGCTTCATGATCAGTATTACGAATAGTAGTGTTGTATGGTTTAGTAAAGTAGTGGAGTATACTGTAAAAATCGCATTTGAGTATATAAAATTGGCATACTATATATAAAATAGTCTGGAAGAACACTATCGACTATGGCTTGTAGGACATGAATTACACTGATATTTTCGGCATTGTCGAAAGAATGTAAATTACGCTGATGATTATCATCATTTGGAGGTCTAAAAAGAGCAACTTTTTGATTATCGACTGTGATCTGAAGAACGTAAATTGCATTAATGCCCATCATCATTTGAAGGTCTAAAAAAAGCATCTTTTTGATATCAGCTATGATCTGGAAGAACACTTCCAATTATGATTGAAGGTACAGCAGAGACCTTGAATGTTACATATATATTAAAACTGGTGAAGAATTATATCCATCACAATTGAATCCAAAATAAAAAATTTAATTTGGATCAGGGCTGTTAGATTGAAGGACATAAATTATACTAATGTCTGTCGTCATTTAAAGGTCTAAAAAAGCATTTATGTAACATTTGTTTCGAACTTTGGCATTCATTGAAACTGACTTAAAAAAAAAGATTTAGAATGCTGTACTATATACATGTCTTTATAAAGGAATGTAAATTAATATTCTCGTGGTTTGTACAATTTAATTCAAAAAATACAAGTTTTGACGTCAAATATACTTATACTTATATTTATTATTACATATTTTATCAAGTCATTACATTTTTCAAACAACTGCAAAATTGACTTCATCATCAATCGATTAATTGGGTTCGATTAATTGCCCTCACAATCAATTATTCAGTAGACCTGATTCTAAAGATAAATTTGATTAATAAATAAAAAATATTATATTCACCTTTTAAGTTTATTTCTTAACAATATTATTTTGAAGTCTACGACAATCTTGTCTTTTGTTGATTCATTATTTCGATAACATAACTGTCCCTATAAGTATCATAAAAGCTAGTCTTCTAGCATCAATCCCACAGCTATTTATTTAAGCATATAAGATCTTTTACATTTTTACACTTTAATACAATAGGTTGCTAATTAATAGTAAAGTCTTATTTTAAAATCTTTACGAGGAACGAACTGGAAACGAATGTAAAATTTTGGTTATTTTTCACACATGAATTCATTATGTGTATACATCAAAGGATATACACATTATTCAAATATATAATTACGAAGTATAATTTGAATACAAAAAATACGATAACTAATGATACTAAAGAAATTTTAGACACAAAAATCATGTACTTACCTGATATTTGGCATTTTTATTTTGCTTCATAAGATTTTTTATTAGGTTGATTAAAACGATAGCAAATTAATTTTCAGGTAACCAGATAACCTAATAATTTATTATATGATGCCTTGTAAACTTCTGTTTAATTGGCTGATGTGAGTCAACTGCCTGGTAGTGTATATCAAATGCTTCACAATATATTAATGGGGTGCTAGATTAGCTCTCGCTTGTACGTTACTTGGACTATTTGTTAACTACCATATCTGCTTTTGTTCCTGGTTTCTAGTATAACTGTGTCACACAGCTACCTTATTGTTTATAATCTTTATATAAAATTCCTAACTTCAATTAGTTTATTGTCTATTTTCTCTAAAATATCCATCAACTTAAACCCAATTTCGATAAAAAAGTGTATGAGCAAAGATTTGAATGCTGGGTTGCATATGCATCTTAATCATGAGTCAAATTAATAAATTCAAAAAAGTTGATAATATCAAAGTTGGCATAAAATATCTAAGTCGTTTCCATACCTAAAAATGTTATTATAAGATATGTTATAAAGATAATAACAAATGAATAAATATTTTATTTTTATTTTTTTCTTTTAATATCCACATCACCATTTGAATGAACACCATAATATCAAGCAATTAGAGAGTTTGGAAAATGTTCATCAAGCATTAAATTTGAATCTTGATAAAAAATATATTATTTACTAATGAAAAAAATCTTTGTCACATTTTAAAAAGAAAGTAACATGTAATAATCACATATTGCTTCAGCCAATAGAAAGTGTAATAGTGTATTATCTTTTATTTATGTGACAGAAAATAGATCACATAGTACAGTTCTATTTTTAAAGATCTGCATATACCTGTGACCATAGTCTAGCCGTAAGAAGTTACACCCCTAAATTGCAAATCAGCTATGAATAGGGCCAATATTTCCATAATAATGCACCAGACTTTAATTCACTACACCCACTATACGCATGATGATAGTCAAAGAATTTCTTAGTGAATATCAAAATGCCGATATATAGCATGAAGAGTAATATGTCCGTTTATTTAGAACATCTATAGAGTAGGGAAAATCAATTAGCATCGTGATGACATATTTAAAGAAACTAGTTGAATAATAAACCAAACCCTACCTTATTATTACTTTGCAGAATATGCTCATTCATTTGATTAATGATATCGATGATGAAATAATGGCAAGCTTGATTAGATATATTTCGTTTGATTCTGAACTTATTCTAATCTATTGTGAAACAATTCGGCACCACCTCTGGCAAGTGTTTAAGTAACATGTATCTTTTGTTATTTATGCTAATAAACAAACTTTTGAATACAACCGTGTTTTATTAAAGCAATAACAAATATGCAACCCACAATTGATTTATTGGAATTGGTGTCGGGGCGATCTTTAGATCTTTGGAATGAGATAAAAACATTCCCTAAAGAAATGATTTTCAAACGACTTCTTGAACCCAGATCATTCGAAGATAAAGAGATCAATGAATTGGTAAAGAAATTACAATTCTATCTTTGCTTTCTTATTATTGATAGAGCAAGTTATCACAATTTATTCTGCAATTTAGTACCTGAATTAGAAAAGAAAATAGATGAATTAAAAAATAAGAATATCAAAATCAAAACTGAGAATACGAAGTTAAAGCATGACAAAGAAGAAGTTGAAATCGAGAATATAAAGTTAAAACAGGATTTAGATGAATTTAAAAAGGAACTCAAGTCTAAGAAAAATCATAAATTTCAGGAGAAATGCATTCTAATAACTCAGATACTTCTTAATAAGAACCCATAGTTGAATATCGTCTATTGTTTATAGGAGGATTAGAACCTGATGCCTTCTTTTGAATTAATTGAATTGCATTGGAGGTACAAGAAGCACAGCATTGGTTTCACAGCACTAGTTGGTATAAAGATGTTAAAAAACTTGAGGATATTGTTGACCATGATCGAAAGAAAAGAACCTTGTGTCAACTTAACGGGATTTATCTTCTTGAAGTATAGTATAATAAGAATCCAGAAATTACTATTTCTAAGAAGATATATAAATTTAGAGAGTTTATTGATAGAAAAACCTTTAATCTTGATTAACCTTATAAATTTTTACAATAATTTAGCATCATGTGCAATAAAATTGATTATATGCATAGTTCATCATATAATATAGAGGGTTTATGGAGGAGTGGCGATTATGTCAATACAAAAACATATCGTCTTACATGTTGGAGGAATAAATATCAAAATTCAATCCAAATAGTGACTGTAAAAGCATAAGTTAATAAAAAAACTCTAATATTTCCACCAATTAATAATCGCAAATTGCATTGCAAAAATAATATAAAAATAAAACATGGGAAGGCTACAGGACCTCCTTCTTTATTTAATAAAATTTTTTTTTGCCAGAATGGGAACATACAAATAAAATAATACAAATACAAATAAAAAATCAATAGCCATAGTAACTATGAGGTTTTATTACTTTTGAAAATGTTATAGGATTGATACTCAGATAACTAGATAGAATTTGATAATTAACAATTATGCCCACACCAGATAGCTTTTTTTGATCACTTTCTGGATTGGAGTCATTAGTCTTGGGGGCATTACTATCATTGGTCTTGGAAGTAGTGTTATCATTGGTCTTGGGGGTATTGTTAGTCTTGGAGGTAGTGGTTTTTTTGTTACTGCTCATTTTTCGTATCTAAATACAAAAAACAAAGTAAGCAATAATTTGGGTTCAGTCTCTGTTAAAAAAAATAGCAAATTACTTTAAAAATAAATTACAGGCAAGTGAACCAAGTAAAATATATATGAGCAAAAAGTAACATTATTGCTAACTTATCTTATGGGTGGGAACTTGCTTATTTTATACTATTCATTCGTTAGATCTAAAAACCTACCTGCCAAAAAAAGTTACATGATTAGTAATTGCGTTACTCTAACACTGCCAAATCACACTTAACAAAGCAATTCTGTTCGGTTATAAGTTCTAAATACTGATCTTTTTTTGATGTTTTTAAATAAATTAAACCCCCTTAGATTCAACGATCATTACTACTAAGTGAAAAAAGTCAACGATCTCAACGATCTGTGAAATTTCAAATCTCTGTAACATATGAATTTTGATAAAACTACTGATTAAGAACATTATATGTATTACCCTTATAGCCTTTTTAGCTTCAAAGAAGCGCCCCTCTAAGGCAAGTCCCATTCTTATTGCGGGATCATATAAAGTAAGGCTTTCTAGATATTGTATTTATTAAAAATCAACTGTGAGAATTAATTCTGTAGAAATGTGGTACAAACTGTTCAAGTAACTTGTATTACGAACTTTATTTTTTATACAATATCTTAATACTATAACAGTACGATTTATTTTTATATGTAAAATCATATATTGGATGAATATTCACGTGAATGGCTTAGAGGCCTCTAAAAACAAATATGAGGCTAATCCTCTTCATTTATATTTTCATACAGGAAGGTTGGCTACCTCCTATATCGGGCATACTAATATTACTATCATTTTGTGATGCAAATATATTAGGGGTTGAAGTAGTATTTGCCAAATTAGGTAAAGATAAGTATGTCACATTATCTAAATTTCTACCTATATCATTAGTGTTATAGTCTGAATTCCCATTCGCATCATTTACATTACTTACATTATCTCGATTAGTAGTTTCGTCTCTTTTGGTGGGATTTCTCCAGCTCGGGGATGCAAATCGATCCCTTTAACTGGTGGGAGATTTACGGTGACTTATATTTATCATTGATGAAACTTCTTCGTAGGTTGGTGGTGAAGTATGGTTTCGCCGTCTTTCTTCTCTTCTTCTCGAGAATGCGTTTACGTTATGTATTTGATCAAACTGTGTTTCTAGATTTTTTTTATACATAATTAACAAATTAATAATTTGTTTCTATTTCAAAGACACCTACAGTAAAGGCAGACGAATGTTCAAGATTAATGTAGAACCTTACCTAGTCTTTCCCAAAAACGTGAATGGAATTCCTCAAAGAATCATACTCCGGTTCTGGTTCTACACTCTGCACGATTTCCTGTCATATATTGGCACATCAACTAAAGAGGATCAAGAAAATCGTTAGGTTATAACCTGATTATGGTACAATCTGTCAATAAGTGCCTTCAGTAAAAATACTTACAGTGTGATCCCTTACAAGATTTTGAAATTTACTCTTGCATTGATATCCCGTATAGTTGGTACTAAATCTCTCATTAATTATATTTGCAATATTATTCCAAAAACTCACTCTACTACTTCCAGGAATATTGTGATACTTGGCATTTCTATTTCTTCTTTCAGCAATTAATAAATGCAATTGATCGTTGGTCCACATCACTAAGATTCTAACATGACTCAACCACGATACACCTGTTTTTCATAGAATTATATAGAAAAAAAATACTGCAACTCAACCGTGACTCAACAGTGATTAGTATCATTAGCTGACACAACCAAATTAATCATCAGATAATCATGGTATAGCATCCTAAAGAAGTATGATTTTTATTACATCTCGGACCAGGTGATTCAAAATAAAAAATTTTATATGGAATAGAAATAGAAAGGGAGAGGTAAGTGGTTAGAATTACATTAAAAATTTATTAATATACGCATATTAAACAATGATCCAAAGGGTCGAGTCTCCAATTTTCTGTAACATATGGCATAATATATAAAAATCAGATAAGTATAAAACTAATTTCGGGTTTGGTGATCAATTCATTCACGAATTAATTAGTATGAACCAGGAGAGTCAAAGACTCGATCCAAAGGATCATTACCCAATCTTCTGTTGCTCTTGATTTTATAGACTTCTTTGATTTTCTTCTTTGGTATGACATGTGATATGTATTACAAAGTAATAGCACTTACATGCCTAATCAAACATCTGTATTATGCAATCAATTTTATTACTAGACATATCAAAAATTTCTTGGTATTTTTTATTGTATTAATAAAACAATCGGGTCTAAATGGTCATAGCCACATAGTACAAAGTTTTTAATACATGCTGATAATATTGTAAATATAAAAACCTAACTAATGAATTCTACTATAATATAAATATGTCCCGTTACAGGCTTTTTATCAAAATAATCACTAACTTTATCTTGCAATTTCATGTCTTTATATGTTTTGGCTTTGGGATCGGATACTTGAATATTAAAAGAAACATTTTTAAACTCTTCTGAAAGTGCTACTGAATTTTCGCTTTTACATAATTGATAGATTCTTTTTCGAATATGACAAGACCATACTTAAGATAGCTGGCTGGAAATCTGAAAAATCCATGGATAGAGATAACAAGAAACTCAATATTAAATTGTTTGACCTTGTTTCCTAAATTCACAAGAAGATCATAATCCTAAGTAATACATTATTAGTAAAGACTGAGTATAAAATATGTGGAAGAGTTTTACTATATCATATATCTATCATTTTTTCTTTTTCTTCCGATATGAATAAAATGAAGGCATGATTTCACTTATATATATATATGTTTTGAGTTGGGGATTCATATCTTTGCTATCACATATACATCATTTTGGATCACCAGGTCTGAGATATACAATTCTGTGATGGACAATTCCGATATCTATGCATGCTAAAGAAATTAGTAAAGAAATGATTTACAAAGCCATTCTTCACTATTTTGAAAAAGCACTCAAGGAATAGTTTAATTACTACAAAAAACAATTCTAAACATATGGCTCAAGGGTTAGTTAATAATGAGGTTACTGCTGTAAAGCTCTAAATTCACTTGATCTTATTGACCCCAATCTCATTAAATAAATTATAAATCTTTTGGGCCCACTCTTTCATTTTTCGAAGCAAACTCTGGCTAACCAATGGAAGTTGAATTCTAACCTTCGTAACAACTCTCAAAATACTGAGGCACGAATCAGGGAGTGTATGAAGCAGCAGCAAGAAGACAAGATTGGATAGTTTATTGAACAGACTAAGGTGAGAGATACATTTCTCATTCCCTCTTTTATTTACTATGCTAACCTGCCTCTATTACTAATTACCAATATGATTCTATCTTAATGACTTCATTTTTCATGCAATGATAATACTAATATTCTTATGACTACATTTTTCATATAGCGTTAATACTGATTATTAATCTAACTACGCATAACGGATAATACTAATAATGAAAGTACTTCTATATGCTCGATATTTTAATTATTGTATGCTGAGTTGTCTTTTGTATTGCTGGTTATTATTATTTTTGGCAAAAGTGATCAGCATAACAATTTGTCACGCATACATGATTTTTATTCACATGAGAAAAAATATCTCAGATTGTCATATCTCCTAATATACCTGCAATAGGTTCATCATATATTTCACTCGCAAATATGGCAAATATACAAAACTTATCTAATAACCCAATTCGCACAAAAAATGAATTGCGATATTTATTAGTATATAGTTATTAAATCAAATAAGTCTAAATCCCTAAATATGATATAAATCAGATAATCTCTAAAAACACAATAATACGTTAAATTACTTAATCATTAAATATGATATATACAGATAATTGTCCAGTTTTAAATGATATCGAGTGAAGGGATAACTGCCAATTTTTAGTAATTCGTGATAGAGAAACACTATCTAATTGGAAGAACCGAATCTGGAATCAATTAGTGAATTATAGAAATAACAATAAATTAACTGATTACAATAAGTGATATCTTATTGCCAAAAAGATAGAATCTACAGAAGGATTCAGTTATCGTATGGCAGTTAAAGTGAATATTGCTATATGTTATAGCTGTGATCAGTTTGTTTATGTTGATAAAAGAGTAGGATATGAATTATATCACAATTATAAGATAGAGGAACATTGGCGTACAAATTGTACTGGAAATAGACATTGTGATATATGTTTCAAAGAGTATATGGAGCTTAAACAAAAACCAGAAGTTGAAAGCGATATTTACACAAGATTAGCTATTTATCGATATGAATTACGAATAGAGAATCTTATCAATAGAGTTAAACATATTCGAGAAACAGCAAAAAAGATCTGAGCATGTAGAACTATACAGAGAAAATGGCTAGAGTATTTCTACAGACCCGAAGGTATATGTGCAACAGAACTTGCTCAACATTATAAACTCTTATAGGGAATTCGAGAGTAAATGCGCCAAATTAACAATGTATAGACCATGTCTGTAAAGCAATTCATATATTTATTTATTTAATTTAATCTATTTATTCGATTTATTAATTATATAACTTATTTATATATATATCTATTTAAAATAAAACAACCTAAAGTATTTCCAAGGGCTAGTACTTTAGACTTTATTTTGTTATCTTTCCTAAAGAAAAGCTAGTAACATTTTTTTGCATAGAGTAGTTGTCCATCATTTTCCTAATGCTATTCTTGAGAGTGGCAAAGCCACGAGTCTTTGACTCATTACAATTAGGTATTTTTTTATCAATAAGTTTCTTGCATAGCAAGCCACTTTCATGTCTCTGAGTATATAATACGATTAAGTGCTTTGGAAGTTTGTGAACAAACAAATCATCTTGGCTCTTTATGTCAACTCAGGTAAAAAAGTGTTGATGTGAAATAAAAATCTATGAAGTGTATACTTTAACAAGATTAATGCTAACAAACTTTTCATTTCTGCGAAGCAGGGCACTTACATGGCTGATTTTTTAGCTTTTTCAGGTTCAGAATTCATGGGCTCAGCTGGCAATGCATTTTTTATCTTGTGCTTTTGATGTAACTCTATCTCTTTCTGCAAATCCATAGAGTAGTGGATCATCTTCTGGCCTATCTAAATCAAACACAATAAATTCACCTTTGCGTAAGTAACTGTTAATAACCATTGATGCATTTTTTATATCATCTGTATATCGACGAATAATTTTAGAGACATCTTCATATGAGCTACCAGAATTAAAAAGTACTAAGTAATTAGCATTTTCATACATGAATGTAGTGATTTTATGATATTTCTGTGTCACAAATATACATGAAATATTTCGATGTCACCTATTTCCAAAAAATTGGCCAATTCGATTCTGTATATGTTCTGAAGTGAGACACAAATCTTCAAAAACAATTGCTATACTTCGTTCAGGTGAAAATGCTTTTATACTAGGGATTTTTTCTGGTGATATATAGCTAAATCGTATATTTTCATAATAAGGTGCTTTTGGGTCTTTTGAAATTATGCCATACATATATCTAACAAATGCCCATTTTGGCTCATCAGGATGATAACCACAAACTATTAAATCATCACAAGAAATATATCTCCTACCACCTTTTTTTTCTTTATATATGTATTCAGCTTTATCACTGAGAAAAAGATTTGTTAAGATATTAGTCTTACCTGATCTACTTTTTCCTGTAACTATCATTCTAAAGGGCCATGTTGGACTAGCTGGATGAGATTGACAATAAGATGCAACATGTTTATTAGCTTCATCTATATCCATAAGAAATAGTTTCATAGGTAGAAGTTCTTTCTTTCTGTTTTTTTGTATAATAGATTGGGAATCCATAACTATGATTTTTATAAATTAAATAAAAAATTTCTTTTCCCTGATAATTCACTTCACTTTGTTCGTTCATAGTTGGTTTATATATTTCAGAAAACAAATTGCCAGAGGCAGTTATATAATGAGTATAATCTGGCTTCGAGTTCAAAAAACGAGAAGGCGAGGTTTGATGAAAAATATTACTGTATATATACCAAATAATTAATATCACTATTATTGTAATAATGACAATTTTAATAATAGGAGGAATTTGATACTTATCATTAACTAAAGCCTTGCCAGCACATACTGCCCCTTCTATTGTAATATCTTAAATCAATGACTCTGGATTCTGCTTATTTGTGATAATTGGTAATGTTTTATTTTCTTTTATTACTAGCTCATTTTTACTTTTAAAATATTTTGCAAGACTTTTAGATGAGGCATAGCCTCAAATCTCTGATTTTTCTGATGTGTCTCCAGAATTTGATATGAAACTTTGTTCCTTACTCTGCATATTTTTTTCTGTACCTCCCCTAATTACAGGATCCAATATATCTTTTGTTTTCTGCAAAGCAGAACGTAAAGTGCCTAAACACTCAATTTCATTAATTTTTAAAGCTAATTTATCCTTTGTATTCATTAGTTCATTCTTTATATTGATTAATTTAGACTTGAGAAATATGATCTCAGATTCTTTTTTTACTATCTCTTCCTGAGTTGAGAATGCATCCTTTTGAGCTGATTCTAACTTATTTTCTAGTATTTTTTTTATAGACCGAAGTGCTGTAATTTCCTTTGATTTATTCTGAGTTGAAGATAGTTTTATTTCCAATATTTTTATCTTAGACAGGAGATCTTTTATCTTAATCTTAGATTCTTTAAGATAAATATCTTTGCGAGTAATCTGGAATGTTAGAGTATCTAACTCTGAATGCAATTGTTTTACTTCATCTATAAGCTGATAGGTATGCTTAGTGAGTTTCTCTTTATCTTTATTGGATCGATTTAGATCCTGTTGCATATGCTTATTGTTTTTATCCAAGATAGAGCATTTATAAGCAAGTCGATTGCCACATTCTATAGCAATTTCATGATCATGATTTGCTTGATTAAGCAGGTTTTCAAGTTTCGTTCGGCTGGGTGGATATCGATTGGATAGTAAGTCTCCAAGTTTATTACCTTCGCTTATATCTGACAATGTATGAATTCGAGACATATAATTTGAATTATCAGATTATTATCAATTTTGAACTTCCTTATTAATGAATAAAAAATGAATACAAATATTATTAAACAATATTTAACATTATATATCATTAGCAAATATTAATAGAAGTCTCATAAGATTTTATATATAACTGAAGATGCAGAGTAACATTTTTTCTTAGTATTTTTATTCATCTAAAATAATATTTTCAATCTTGAATATTTTTTATCATATTTTATCATTCAAAAATAAAAAACATTAATCTAAAATCTTTAATCCATGACTACTCCGTATCTAAAAATCTATTATCACAAAAAGGCTACATTTTTAACACCCAAACAAATTAAAGCAATTAGGAAGCTTAAAGACAAGGTTCCTATATATACAGTAATAAGAGATTTCTATATTAATGAAAACCATGTTAAGGATATATGAAACAATTGTGAACGTCTGCAACAAAATGGGGCTACAACTTCTATAATTTTTAATCAAACCTTACAAAACACTTATCATCCTATACCTCAAAAAGAACAAAATTTGGATACTTTGTCTAGTACAGATGTAGTGATATCTCATAATATAGACATATCATCAGTTCCTCCAAACATATTGCCAAAAAAGATTAGCCGAAAAAAGAAGTTTAGTATAGATAATACAGAGAGTGCACAAACTTTGTCCGATACATCTAGAAGAAAAGCAGATCTTGAAAAATTAATGAAAGATACTGAAAGATTAGCTTCTATATGCTGTCTTTGCCTCAGTAAGCTGAGAGCATCTTTCTGCAAGAACTTTACCTGTATTTAGAGCCATATCAAGCCACTTTTCAGTTTTTATGAGTCGCTTTTCAAGTAAGTCATATTTTTTTTTAAATTCTCACCATCATACATATCTGAAACTTGTTGCTCTGGTTCATTAACCTCTGTAGCCTTGCTAAAAGTTGGGATAGTGTAAGTCTTCCCATGTAACTTTATTCGAAATTGATTTTTATTTGGATCAAGAATACCTTGAACTTTTCGAATCCATGTCATACCTAAACATAACATTGGTTCAGGTTCACTATTATTAATATAAGCAAAATTTCCAGTAGCTGTAACAATCTTATCATCTTTGTCCTTTACACTAATCGGCACATCTGTATACCATTCTAATGATTCGAATATATGTTTGGAATTACCCTTTATAGCAAAGTCAGAAGGCTTATCAGCTTTCCACCTCAGGGCATTAATTGTTGCATCATTTACTCTTTCAAATTCACTTGTGCTATCTAAAAAGGAATTAGTGATCAATAGATCATTTATATTACAATGCAAGTATTGCAATGACGAAAACTATTCATCTGATTTTGATTCTTTTTCCTGGACTATATGAGACTGACATATTTTACACATTGCCTGTAAAAGCTTTGGTAATAGTTCATCGTATGTTTCAGGCTGACTAAGTTTTAGAAGCATTTTTTCATTTACCGATACCTGTTTTTTTTTTCTGACTGAGATGGAGCATGCTATTTATTCTCTTCCTCATTATATCCACCTTTTTCATCCTCATTATCATCTGAATCAGGAGATGCATATTGGAATTGGGAAGGTATTAGAGGAGGAAAATATCGATATGTTGAATTTGATTTAGCTATGGGTTTTTTGTTATCAAGCATTATCCTTCCGAATTGAGATGTCATTTGACTGATTTCATCTACTTTCGACTCTATTCTATCTATTCTGGCATTTTGATTTGATGAACATAATCGTTCTGGTTTACTTGCTATGAGTGGAGAAAAAGCTTTATCTAACCATTGTAGTGCTTCCTCTCTAGAAAGATTTGACCATTTAGGATCTCTCTGATCTGTATAAAATTCATGTATTTGTTCATGATCTTTGGGTAGAACTGGAGAGCAAGATTTTTTGGATTGCTGACTCATTTTTGATTCGAATTCAGTTTTCAATTTTTCAATCTCGGCCTTGGATTCAGTCTTCTGTTTTTCTAACATAGCTTGAAACAATTTTTGCATTTCATCATATGAGGAAAATACTGGTTGTAAAACTATAGATTGTGATATAATACTGTCATTCTGCTTTGCTAATGATTTTTTCTTTGGTTGTACTTGATCAGAGTTTTGATCTACATATAAACTAGAACATTCAAGCCATAGATTTTTTAATAAAATAAAAAATTCATTAATATCTGCTATATTTTCATTTCTCATCCAACTATAAAGTTCTCGATCACCTGATAAATAAGTTTTAAGAGTTCCTAATACTCGTGCATCATCATCTGCTACACCTAATAATAGTGGACGAATTCGGGTTTCATAGGTATTGGGATTATCAAAAGGTTGAAATCTTTCTTGAGATAATCTTAAAATAGCTGATTGGCTAGTTCCAACTGTTTCTCGTTGATATTTTGCATTTAACCATGCTCTTAAAATATCTGGACTATCAATATTAACTGCTGGATTTACAAAATTATTTTGAGGTAGTACTGGTGCATATTTTCCTGCCATTTTACTTTTTATAATTTTGACTTTGACAGCATCATCAAAATCTCCAACATTTGCATTTTCAAGAGCCATCATATTTGGTATAGCAGATGCCCATGCCTGTATAATCATATCACAATAATCACTAGATGGCATTTGACCCATATATTGTGGAATTGGATTTAACAAGGTAGATATATATTTCAATATAGGTAAACGTCTTGCTTTTGCCATATTGTATGGATTATTCTGTAGTGCAAAAATTTGTTGATTTAAATTTAAAATATTCTGGCGCTCTGCATGGGTCTTATTTTTTCATTTCGTATATTACTCATAGAGTCTGTCTCTATTATATTCTAATAATCTCTTATCAGCTCTGCATTGTTGTAGGTAGTAAGCATTTCGCTGATACAATAACTGGAAAGCAAAATTTTTATATAGCAATTCATTAATACAGATTTGTTTTCTTGCTATATTATCTATCATTCTATTTACCTGGTTTTGTGCATTAGTTCGCAACTGCTAAAGATCAAGCAATGCCTAATCTCGCTTCTGCCTGTACGTATCTTGGTCCCATCATATGTTTACCAAATCTTGTTGTAAGTTAGTGTATTTACGTCGGATTGATCTTGTTGATCTTTTAATTTGATTTGTTAAAACAGTTCTACATATTGCTGTATCATTTAGGAATCGGTCTATAGCATTGGCCAATTCAGCTATTGTTCCCATATTATTATCAAAATTATATAAGTCTGAAGAATTTTCATCAGAATCAGAATCAGATTCATTTTCATTAAAAATTCATGCCTGTGCATTTTGTAAAGCTTCTCATGTATTTGTAAGTTCTAATCTATCTTGATATTTTAATAATACTAAAGCAAAATTCTGACAAAGAAGGTCAGTAATATGATTTTTTTGCTGAGTTATTTTGTTAATTCTATTTATTTGGTTAGTCCTTATTGTATTTATTTCTCGTTTAAGTCACTTATTTTTATCTACTAATCTTGTTGTATAATCTTGTGCTTTAGGGGTATTGTCAGCTGATTTTGATATTTCACGAATTCTAGTTTTTAATTTTGTCTCTCATTCATTGAATTTTGATATTAACTTATCCTTATTAGAAATCTCCTTATCTTTTTTTTTATTTTCTTCCTCAAGTTGGTGAACGATTCTTTTGAGTTTTGAGATTTCTTCTAATAATTCTTCTTTGTCTTGTCTAGAAAGCTTGATAGCGTTATTTAACTCTTCTTCAAGATATCGTATTCTTTCTTCACGTATACCTATAACTTTTTCTAAGGTATATAGCCGTTGTTTGAAATTTCTATTTGATTCAGCTAATTGTGATACCACCTTATAGAGTTCCTGGTTAGTTTGTTGTAGAGACATAGTTTCATTGCTTTGCAATAACTCCTCCATGTTTTTTATTACTATAGTATAATGGAAAAACCTTTGATTTATATTAATCTACAAAAAGCCTATAAACTCGATCAAGAAATTGCTAAAAATAAAAAAGTTAAAGATCAAAATTTGATATTACAAAAACCTACAATTCTTATTGATTCCCAAAAAGCATGTGATCTTGACTGACATCTTGTCTTGCAGAAGCTGTATTATCAGCCCGAGGGTCTCTATCAAAATGTTAAGGGATTGCGGGATGCTTGTAAGAAAGCTGGCTACAACTTTCTATTTAATGATATAAAAAAATGGCTTGATGGCCAAGCAATGTATCAAATTTTTCGTCCTCTACCGAAGAATATACCTTATGCTAGTTACTCTAAAATTACAAAACTGAATTCTGTACACTAGTGCGATTTAATTGAAATACTATATGATGAAGATGTGGATATGGGTTTGTTGGATAATGGCCCAATATTTTACTATGTACTATTGGTTATAGACTGCATGACTAGATATAAAGATTTTGTTTTTTTAACATCATAAAGTAGTGAAGAAGTCATAAAAGCATTTAAGAGTATATATGATAAACCTGACAATCCTCTTAACTGGGCTTGGCTATTGCAATGTGACGAAGGTCGTGAGTTCATGGGAAGCGTGACATTGATAATGGATGAACACAATGTTAACATCTGAAGAATTAAAGCACATTTCAGGCATACAAGCTTGGCTATGGTTGATCATTATGCCAGATTATTCAAATTAAGGGTTTTTAAAAACCAGTATGCAATAGAGTTTCTCTTACCTACCGGCGAATGCTGTAGAGATGTGAATGATTTGCAAGAAGAATTGTTGATAACATGAATGATACTACTACTTGGTTAATTGGAATGAGTCCCAATGAGGCCACATAACTTGAGTGGGTATATTCCAAACCATCGATAAAATATAATCGCCTGATAGGTGTTGACGAACCATGACTATCAAAGGGTACTACTATCTGATTTTTGCTTGCTCATGGAGAATGGGAAAATGATCCTTTCGAACAACATAGAATAACAGATCCAATATGGTCTCCTAGCCTGCATAAAATCTGGAGAATTGTTGTTGGAAAGAATCCTCCTATGCCTGTTTTATATTACTTGGATAAGCCAGAACCTTGACGTCCCTTTGTAAGGGAACAATTAATGCATATTAAGGAAGAGCTTATGTTACCTTCTAGGTGGGTACTGGAAGATAACCAAATGCATATAAGGTGCTTTTTATAAAAGTTTCTAAGTCAATGATGCAATAGGGTATTGTAATAAGGATTACTCCTTCTCTATAACATAATGCTCTTTTTTCACAATCATGCCAAATTTGTGCATCTAGATTCATCTGCCCTTGCAGATGAAAAAAAGAGATGATTTGATAATGTTGATTACTACTATATTCGAAAGCCAAGCCTAGCTCTTCATTGTATCCATCTAGATGTAATCCCTTCAAGAATTTAGGTTTTCTGAATGAGAATTTTTTATTTAATAAATCCTCAAATATATATCAGCATGTTCTTTCTGGTACATTGGGACAACTATTGCACCACCTATAATTTTGTTTCATATCTTTATAGGATGCTTCCCATCGATGCAGATTTTTACAAACCCATAAATAAATATTAGGGTTTGATCTAACTTTAGCCAAGCATTGTCCTTCATGTCTTTTGGCATAGGTAAGGGCTTTAGTATCAATCTCATTATAATTTTGCATTTTTATAATATTAGAATTTAACTTAAATATTTTAGTTAATTATACCCAAAAAATTCAAATAAAAAATTAATGCTTTCAATATCTAGATCATATAAAGGGTTTTTGTGTCATGCGATTTTGGATAATAGGATTTAGATGACCAGACACTTATCAAAGTGGGTTTTTGGATTGCGAAGAGTAGTCATTACTCGGAGCTAGTGTCAGCTAGAAGCTGGTTCACACCAAGACGCATAGTACTATTAAACAGATATCGAAAAAGTGATATGCAAAGGTAAGAAAAATTGAACTTATATGTATCAAAAAAGATGATATATAAAGGTAAGAAAAAAATTGAGCTTTTATGTACCATTAGGTGGATATCAAAAAAGTAATACGCAAAGGTTAGCAAAAAAGTGATACGCAAAGGTTAGCAAAAAGTGATATGCAAAAGTTAGTGAAAAAGTGATATGCAAAAGAATATATAAAAGTATGACTTGATTTTTTTTAGTATCTTATACTAACTTCACTAATGTAAAGTGGCAATATTCAAAGACTATCAACTATGTGAGAAGGGCTTCCAAAACTGAAAAATATAGTAAACTTTTGGTGATATGCAAAGGCAGAATATTATAAGGAAAGAGATGAGAAAAAATTGTGCTTTTACGTATCACTAAAAAAGAAGGATCAGATAGTAGAATTCAGATATAAAAAAAGTGATACGCAAAGGCAGAATATTATAAGGAAAGAGATAAGATAAATTTTTGCTTTTACATATCATCAAGTAAGGGTAACAATTCAGTACTATGTGCCTCATCATCAGATGCTTTGGTGTTTGCCAAAAGTAAAATTATTACCGATATGACATGAACTCAAATTCATCATCACTCAAATAATGATGCAAACATGAATCATTCGTCACTCGAATAATGAAGTAAATACTAATATATCTCTGACGACACAAGTGTGAATTGTTCGTCACTCGAATAATGACACAAACGTGAATCATTCATCACTCGAATGATGGAGCAAATACTAATATATCTCTGACAATGCAAGTGCAAATCGTTCGTCACTCGAATGATGACGTGAACTCAAATTCGTCATTACTCAAATGATGGAGCGAATACTAATATATCTCTGACGACGCAAGTGCGAATCATTCGTCACTCGAATGGCTAACTAGATAACATTATAATGCAACTGGATAACAGTCTTATAAGACTGTTATCCAGTGCATTGTTTCAGATAGGCAGCTTGGCTTTCAAGTTTCTCAAGGTACAATTGATGCACAATTGTTTTCTTGTTTCAGAGATGTTTTTACTATAAGGGGGCATGGTTCAGTGCAGCACTAGGTTAAAGCAACTCTTGTATCTGTTTTGCCTTTAACAACAGCAATACAAATAACTCCAAATAAGTAATTTAAATAAAAACATAATAAAACAAAAAAAAAAGCAAGTTATGAACTAAATATATCACAAAAGCTCAATAAAAAAAATAAGTATTTACAATGGAAACTAAATACATTATATTGTATATAATGGTTAATAAATTTATTGTATTGTATATAATGATCAATAAATTTATTTAATTAAGTATTGAATATTATCTTATTAGCCTATTAAAAAAATTTTTTAAAAAAATATAAAATATTAAATATTTATCATCTAAGAGTTAAAAATCATATTGACTTACTAATTTTATGCTTAAAAATTATATTATTAATATTATTTACTAACATATATTCAATTTTACAAATATGCATGCTTATTCATAAGCCTTTTTTTTTATATATTAAATAAAATCAGATAATAAATGCGCATATATACAAAAAAACAAATATTAAATATCAAATAATAAATAAGTTATGCATACTAACTTATTACAATATTTAGCATACAGAGTAATAAATACTTTTTAAAGTAAAGTTTAGAATGTTACCAAAAGTCACAATAATGAATCACCTAATTATATGTCAAAAATTATATACATTATTTCATTCACATGTAAACTATACTTTATGTACTTAGTATACTGTTCCTAATATAAGATCTATATATATAAATTTACATCCTTTTAGAAAATTTAACTTTTATCTTTATGCCAACCCAATGATATTATAATTAGTTTACTTTTATATTCTAGTATTTATGAATTGCTAGAATTCTCTTTTTTTAATAATAAACCTACTATACTTAACAGATTAAAAACTAAAACTAAACTTTTAAATAAATAAAATTAAGGCTTTTAATAAAATTAATAATAATTGCTATTATAATTATTAGCTTTATTAATTAGAAACAATATTACAGATTATAATATATATAACTATATTATGAAGAATATAAAAAAAAAGTAAGTATAGCAGCAATGCAAATATATATTTAATTTTAGCATAAATTATACATATTGTCTTAGATTAAATATCAAAATTGTTAATTCATTTTATTTATATTTATTTATCAATTGTTGTTATTTTTATAATTAAGTTGTCTAGAATATTTTAATATTTAATAATTTCAAAATAAATAAAGAGTTATTCAACTTACTTGAACCTGCTAGTAATTATAACATTATTGATGATGATAGTATAAGTTCTACAACTGCAACAGAAAGCTTTGTAATTGAAGATATAACAGATAATATTAATAAATATGAAATATAATACATTTATATGAAATAACTAGCTTACAAAAAGAAGTGTGATGATTTAGTGAAGTAAACAAGTTGTTAACTTCCAAATGGCAGGTCTAGTGTTCAAATTCCATAGATAGTGAAATTTGAAAATTATATCTGTTATAGTAACTGTATCTTGTTGATCAGTTGAATAAAAGAAATGATCTGTAATCTTAGAGACACCATCTTGAACAGAAGCTCAGAGCATCTATGCAAAATGTAATATTACATATACTAGAGAAATATTAATAACTGATGTTGTATAAAACTTTAGTACAAACCTATAATAAAACCACTAATGCATAGCACTAAGAAACTGAAACATAGAAACCTACTTAAAAATTTTGAATAAAGAGGTAGCAGGATTTTTGACATACTACTGGACTATCAGAAGGTCCTAAAAAAGAATAACAGATGGATCAAACTATAATATATGTAAAAGAATACATACTAATCAAGCTACCAGAAACTGCTAGAAGAAAAAAATTTTAAAATACCATACTGGGCCATCTGAATTGGTAGTTTGTAAAGTTTTGTAGGTTCAAAAGTAAGAGTAGAAAGTAGAAAAAAAAGATATTAAGATCTTAGTAAACTTTACAAGAGTATAGTAGTTTAATGGTTTGCTCTAACTGCAAGTAATGGTTTAAATTAAAGTGATACTAGCTTAGCTGTAAGTATGAGATACAGAAAGCTCTAGTAGGCTTAGTACAAAGTTAAATATAACATAGTGACTATGGCATATTTGCAGTTAATTTGCAATTGGTAGAACAGAATAGATACAGAAACTAGAGTGTTTAAATAGAGAACCCACAGACAGGTTCTAAATATGGCAACTAGTGTAGAACCTTTATGTGAACTACTTAAAATAAATAATGACTAAAGTTGTATGAGTAGCTAGTTATACACTCTTTCTATGATTAACTCTGTAGCTGTTGTATACAATAGTTATATGCTGACAAATTACCAATAAACTCCTAGATCACAAGTACTTACTTTAACATTAAAAAACAACTAGTTTACAAAAAAGTCAAATATTAGCAAATAAAAAAAAATATATAAATGATAATGAAATTGAGTGAAAGAATCTAGAAGGTGAATTTTAAAAAACATCAATAACAACATCATTATTGGAAGGCTTAAATTATCTTCTAGACAATTATGATACTAAGGCATTAACACTTTGCATTTTCTTACATGTAGTTAATAGTTAAGCACAACAATGTTTTAATTACAAACAAAAATTATAATATCATTTAGCACAGTAGTTGGCAACTAATAAATTGATATTAAGCATTTAAATCTATAAAAAATAACAAACTAAATACTTTAGAAATTTGTAATTCACATTTTACTTTTGATCAAAATAAACTTTATAGTTTAAATTTTAAAATTAGCAAAGCATCAAAAAAAGTAAAGTATATTATTTTTGAAGTTTATTTTGTAAAAAAAAAAAGTATCTTTTTAGTACTCTGTATATATAATAAGTAGCTGCACAACACTGTCATGCAAAACCAGAAACAGAAGATGGATTTTCAGATTGAGTTGCAGACAAAACTGCTTTCATCATAAGTTTTTTGTTTGCTTAACTTTTATAAGTTTTATTTGCAACTTTAAATTAGATTATATAT
>CAJVQA010000089.1:0-45467 GCA_910591915.1 Cetraspora pellucida
ATATAGTTTCAAGAATCTTAATAAAGTACTAGCATAACTGCTTAAGGTTAAAAAAAAAAAAAAAAAAAAAAAAAAAAGGTGAATATAAAACTAGACATATATACAACTTTTGGTTATCTATTTTAAGTAATCTGCTTATACAGCAGGTTCTATACTAGCTGCTATACTTGCAATCTATTAGGAAATTACCTATTTAAACACTTTAATCTCTATACTTATATTGACAAATAATGTACAAGTTTCTGTACATCTAAGTGCTATCTAACTTAATGGTAACCTTCCTGTCTATATATCCATCAGCTGTTATATATTTCAGAGTATATTATCTGACTGTAGAACTCTAAGAGGCCTTTCTGCTAACTAACTACTCATATTTAGTTTTTTGTTAACAGAGTTTGCTCTTGCAGAATTTATCTAGATCCTAATGCCAATTTTATAGCATATCTCTAGTACTTATAGTATATCCTTGCTTTTGATTTCAGATTTTTAATCCAAATAGTCCAATAGAACTATATTCTGTCTCTAGTACTTCAGTATCTGCTCTCCAAAATACTTTTTCTTTAGTTCAAGACTTTTGGTAGTCTGGTTAGTAATACCCCTTACTCAAAATTCTTGTCTGCCTAATTTCTTTTATATTGGTATTTATTTCCTAGATCTAGCTTTTACAGTAGTACTATTGAAGATTTGTGCTACTTTTCTACTTAGATCTTTTCAAATAGGTTCTGGTTTTTCAGTTTACAAATTTATATGACTATAAGGACTTATCTTAGATTTGTACCACCTGATGTCAGTTTGCATTTTTTTGTATAACTCTAATGTTGTGCAGATGCTTTATGACTTGTCAGTTATCTGGTATGATCATGTTACAGGTACTAATCCCAACTAATCAACAAAGTGCCATTTCCATAATATTGCTTATCTCTCATAATACTAATATAATATAGGTGGTTTTTTAAATTTTGCTATTAGTAAGTTTTGAACTCCCAATCTACTACTTGAAGGGTTAACAACTTAACTACTTTACTAAGTTACCACATCCCCTAGTTATTGTCTATTTTAAGTTATTTGTCTAAGGGTTTTATACTAGCTATTATATTTAAAACCAATTTATAAGTTCTTTATTTGAACATTTTAGTTCTTATATTTACTTTTATTTTACTAACTGCATCTAAATACAAATATATTATAGTTACTAAGTTATATTTAACTTTGTACTAAACTTACTGAAACTTTTTGTATTCTATACTTACAGCTAGGGTTCAAAATACAGATAAAAATTAGATATATCTATTTAAGATTATATAATTTTTTTTTTTTTTGTTTTCACTAAGGCTGTAGTTATCAGCAGCTATTGCCTTTATTGTATTTTAATTATAATTACATAACTTGTACAAGGTGAGTATACAACTAGCTACACATACAACTTTTGGTTGTCTAATTTAAGTAGTCTGCCTGCATAGCAGGTTCTACACTAGCTGCCATACCTGCAATCTACTAGGAGATTACCTATTTTAAACACTCTGATCTCTATACTTACACTAACAAATAGCACACAAGTTCCCATATACCTAAGTGCCGTCTAACCTAACCATGACCTTTCTGTCTATACATCTGTCAAGCTGTTATACATTTCAGAGTACATCATCTGACTGTAGAGCTCCAGAAGGCCCCCTTGCTAACTAACTACCCATGTTTAGTATCTTGTTAACAGGGCTTGCCCTTGCAGAGTTCACCCAGACCCCAGCACTGACTTCACAGCATATCCCTATTACTTTAGTATACCCCTGTTTCTGACTTCAGACTCCCAATTCAGATAGCTCGATAGGACTATAACCTGTTTCTGGTATTCTAGAGTCTGCCCTCAAGGTTCTTTTCTTTCGGTTCGAGTTTTCTGATGGCCTAGTTGGTGGTACTCCTCACCCGAGGTTTTTGTCTGCCCGATTTCTTTCACATTGATATCCATTTCCTAGATCTAGCCTTTACAGTAGTACTGTTGAAGATCCGTATTACCTCTCTACTTGGGTCTTTCCAAGTATGCTTCCAGTTATTCCAGTTCACAGATTTACATAGCCACAGATGCCCTATGACCTGCCAGTTATCTGATGTGACTATGTTACAGATACTGATCCCAACTGATCGATAGATAGCTGTTGCCGTAATACCAGTTTCAAGGACTTATCTTGTATTTGCACCACCCAATGCTGGTTTGCATTTCTCCATGTAACTCTAACATTGCACAGATGCCCGTATACACTGATGTAACATAGGTGGTTTTCAAAATTTTTGCTATCAGTAGGTTTTGAACTCCCAATCTACCACTTGGAGAGTTAACAATTTATCTACTTCACTAAGTTACCACACTCTAAGATTATATAATTAAAATCTATTATTAGCTAATTATAGTATAATATGCATTAACTCTAATTAGTTAATTATTAAATATATAGTTACATATAATAACTAATATCAACAAATTATTTTCTATAAAATGAATTGTTAAAAAAAATATAGCTATAAATTTTAAAACTATATATTATATTTTATAATATGATCTGTAAAAAGATTAGATAATTTAAAAACTAGCAATATGTATATTTTTGTTTTATAAATTAAGACAATTTAGTAATTAGCAAAATAAATTATATTTTAATTAAAAAGTTTTAAGTTTATCTTTTTAAATATAAAAAATAATAATTTAAACAATAATTAGTTTTTTATCTTTTTTTAATATAGAATAGTTTTATAATATATTAAATATAAATATATATAAAACATATATAATTATATACTTTGTTTTATTTTTATTTTTTTTATTTATTTTTTTTTAAAATGACCTTTTTGATTTTTTGACTTTTATTAATCATTTATTGGTATTGTGGTTCAATAAACTACTACAAGAGAATATACAATTGACTATATATATAACTTTTCTATATTACCTATTTAAGGAATCTGCCTAAAGGTTTTTTACCAATTGTCATACCTAACATCTCTGCTTAGATGTTTCACTTTAAACCTTCTGAACCTGTAATCTGTGTTAACTTATTAGGTTATACCTAGATGCCCAGATCATTGTCTTAATCTTAAGACTAATTTATCCTTAAGATAAACCTTCTAGAGTCTTTTGTACCTATTTTTACAACTGATTTAGGTGTCGCTATAGCAGAACCAACACTTATGATCAGAGCTTAGTTATTAAACTACTACATCCTTGTAGAGTTCACTTAAATCTTAGCATCTACTTCACAGCATAACTCTGATACTTTAGTATATCCTTGCCTTTTCATTTGCCTTTTTACCAAACTCTCAATTTAGATAACTCATATAGGACTGCAACTAGTTTATTGGTATATTAGGTTGGTCTAATATTCTTTTTCTTTAGTTTTTTCTAATAGCCTAGTTGGTGGTATCTCTAAGACTCCCAATCTGAAGGTTCTTGCCCATTTAGCTACTACAATCAGGTATTACAATCTTGGTATCCATTTTTCTAAGCTAGCCTTTATAGTAGGACTGTCAAAGATCCAGCTATCTTTCTATTTGAGTCTTCTCAAATGAACTTCTTGTTACCTAATTTTAACAGATTTATATGGCTACAAGAACTTATCTAGTATTTGCACTGCCCAATTTGTCAGTTTGTATTCTTCTGTATAATGCTATACTTATACAAATGCTCTATAACCTGCCAGTCATGCTAGTGCAACTGTTATTACAAATATTCTAACCTAATTATTAGTAACAGTTGTCATAATATGAATATTACATAGGTAATTATTCAAATTTTTGCTATCAATAGAATTTGAACACTCAATCTACTACTTAAAGAGTTACAATCTGACTACTTCACTAGGTCACTACACCTTCTATGCTTTGTTTTATAGTTTGTATAGTTTTTATATTGCTTATACTTTTTTTAAGCATATATTAGATTTGTTCTTTTTTTTTAACATATAAGCAATCATGCTAATACTTTATTAAGCTTTTGGAATTACATTTGTAACTACATAAATATCCCTAATATCTAAGTTTAGCATCATCTGGCCACCTTGCTGATACCTAAGTGCAACTTGCTGTATTACTTTAAGCAGAAGTAAGCTACTTGTCTGACCATTTAAAGTCTTAATAAAAGGGTCTTCTTTCTTTTATAACAAGCCTCAACATTGTCTTCATTACTTCCTTCTCAACTTGCTTTTCTCTTTCTCTTATTCTTTTTTTTCTTCTATTTTTTCTTGATTTGCCTTTTCTTATTTTTTTGGTTCCTTTAGTTTTCCATCTTTTTTCTTTTTAATTTTATCTGTTATTTCAATTTTTCCCTTCTATTCGATAATTTTTTTACAACATATTCTTCATACTTGTTCATAAAATATGTTCTAGGCCATTATTGCTACTGCATTTGCAAATTGCTGTCTTGATTTTAAATTTAAAAGCTGTGCCAGTTAGTTTTGCATTTCTTTTAAGATTAGACTTTTTATTAGTGCTTCTCTTATTTTGATTTCTTCTATTTTTGTTTTTTCAAAAAGTGCTGTATATAATACATATGAAGGAATCTAGGTTTTTTTTTTCTTTTAATTTCTTCTATGCTGTTGCAATAGTTACTTTTTGGATTCTCTTTCAGAGATTTCTTTGCCTCTTGTATGCTGCCAAGTGTGCTTGCATTTCTTTTACTTTATTTTGACATACTTGGCATTCCACTGTTATGTATATATCTGAACTTCTTTTGTTAAGTTCTTCTAAAGTTAGAAGCTTATCTATTATGTATTTAATAAATGTATTTCTTCTGAAGCTGCTTCTTCTTGTTGTGCAGTGTATTTTCTTGATCATCTTTAGTCTTTTCTAAAAGTAAGTTCAATCATAAATTGTAGTTTTTGCTTTTGGCTTTAAACCTTTAACTGCTTTTATTTCTTTCTACTCTGCTTCTATTCTTGCATTTGCTACTAACTTGCAAAGCAGTTTGGCTGATATGTCAGTCAGTCTGTTTTCTCACTCTAGGTAGTATTCTATCTTTTTACAACTGACTTTTTTGGTCTGTATTACTTTCCTACTTATTGTTGCTTTCTTTGCTAAACTATCAGCCTTATCATTTCATTTATCTTTATTATGACTTTTAACTTTAACTAAATCTATTTGAATGTTTTTCATTTTGACAAGGTCTTTAATCTTTATTATCCATATTGTATTCTTCTTTTTAATAATCTTGTTTCTGTCAGCTTGTTTTAGACTCCTACTCATGTTTTTTATCACAGCATTACTATTAGTGTATATTTTAATTTGTTTCTCTTTTAGTATTATTAAAATTGCTGCCTAAATTGCTACTAACTCTGCTACTGTCAATGTTTGCCATCCTTCAAGTCCAAGTGTTAATTCTTCTTCTGGCCATTTTTGTGTTTCATTTGTTTGGACCTATCTTATACCCATACTGTTCTTAACCATTAGCTCTTTACTGTCTTTTCTATTAGTTGCACTATTAGTATATATTGTATATTTGCTCTTGTTTCTTATAATATTTTTTTTTAAGACTTCTATTATTTCTTGGCTAATATTTTCTTCTAATTTTTGTTGTTTAATAATTTCTATCTCTAGTTCCTCTATCATTATAAGACCTTTTAATTTGCATTCATTTATTTTTAATCTGCTTGTTTCTGTCTTGTTTGTTATTTGGTTTACTGTTATCTTGCGGCTCTTACTTATTAATCTATTTGGAATTATATAAATGTTTTTACTTAATCTTATCTATTGCTGACAACTGTTTTCTATCTGTTCTTTTTTTATTATACACCTTTTACATCTTTTGATCTCAGTTGCTACTTCATTCTCTTTGATTTCATTTGCCAGTATTTGATTAAAAGTTTTTTTTTTTTTTTTTAACTACTTTTCTAAGTTGTCTGTGATCTTGTATGCTATATACTATCCATTCTTTTCTTCTTTTATCTTTTAATATTTGCTCTTATTTAACTTGTATTGCCTAGGTATTTTGTTTATCAGTCTTAAAGTATCTTTGCACTACTCTACTTTTTGGACTATTAAGCACTTTTGATTCAATTGCCTTGAACCATTCTGCCTTTTTTCTTTTACTCAATTGGCCTTGATAGCTTTTTAATTGTTGTCATGTAATTAGTTTTTCTCCCCTTGTGTTGAGTAGTTGATTTAGATATATTAGACCATCTTTATTTATTTTAACTACTATTTTTTTCTACATTTGTGCATCTACTAGTTCTTGTATTTTGGTATTATGCCTAGGCATCATCTATAGCTTAATTTCTGTTCTAATATTTATTTTTAGCTTTTTTGCTTTGAGTATTGTAAGGCATGCTAAGTTATTCTTCAAATATGTTTCAATTTCTAGCCACTCTCTTGTCTTCCATATATCTTCTGCTAAGCCTACTCTTTGACAGTCTTGTGTTATTCTTAGTCTTGTTAATTGTCCAAGACTGTCTTGTCTATTTAGCCTTGCTATAAGGCCACTTACTTGCTTCATAATTAACTTTTGTTAGAATGTTTTACACTGCCAAGATCTTTGTGCTCTATTATATAGTTTTCTACTGTTCTTTGTAGACTGTTTTTTTGTTTTACCAGACTTATTATTAGTTGATGTATTTCATTTAAGCTTCTGTCTGACAGCTTTATTAACTGTAATATATAGCTTAGTTTAGGTATTATTACTATATTGTTTATATATGCAATCTGGCTTATTGTTATTTTTTTGTACTTTAAATCTCTTATAGCCTGGCTTACTATCTCTTTTGCTTTCTTCTTTATTTGCACTTTTCACATTCTGCTGTTTAACTATATTCTCAATAAGTGAACTATTTTGTGTCTTAGTTCTTCTATTATCTTGCTTTTCTCATATATTACTGTCCTTTTCTTTTTTTTGATTTTTGTATTCATTATTATCAGTTTTAACTTTGATCTATTTATTTCTATATTATTCATTTTAAAAAACTCTTCAGCTATTTTTAAGATTTCTAATAGTTGCTTTTTATTATTTGCAATCCATGTTGTATCATTTGTATATGCAATTGCTACTTGATGATATCTTGTAATATTGCTGCATTGCATACCTATTTGTATTTGTTGCTTGACTGTATAACCTAACCCTTTATCTTCTTGGATTCTTTCTAGTAATAGGTCATAAAAAAGACACTATATTAGTAGTGAGATTATCTTACCTTGGTCTATTCTATCTTCTGCTATCAGTTCTTTTGTTAGACCATACAGTGTAATTATTTTTAGTTGTCTTTTGTGAAAAAGTTTTAATATATATTTAATTGTTTTTTCTAGGTATTTTAATTCTTTGCAATGCTAGTTCAAGACTTTGAGAAGAACTGAGTCGAATGCCTTCTTCATATTCTGCAACAGTATTTATATTTCTTTATCTTTTTCTTTTGCTTCCTTCATTATTATATTCAAAATCTGTACTGGTTGCTCTGTTGAGTTTCTTGAAAGACCTGCAAAGTTCAATTCTTTAAGTATTTCTCTTTCTATAAATACTTTGGCAAGTCTTTTCATTATCACCTTTGTAACAACCTTTCTAAATGTTTTGATTAGTGCTATTGAGCAGATGTTGTTTAAACTATATCTCCACTTTATATCCTTTGATATTGAGTAAACTTATGCTATTTTTCACTTTATTGGAATTTCTTCTATTTTAAGCATAGATCTGCAAAACTTCTGAAGATTTCTTGTGTTTTTGCTCTTACTCTTTTGATTAGTATATAGCTTATATCTAAGATACTAGAAGCTGTTCCCATCTTTAATTCTCTTAGTATCTCTTTCTATTCTTTTTCTTTGATTTTTTTTTTGAGTTCTGCATATTATTCCTCTCTAAAGCTTTCTCTTAGTTTGTATATCTCTTTTCACTTTTCTGTCATTGTTTCTAGTTTGGTGTTTCTTTTTCTAAACTGCAACTTATAATGTTCTGCTACATTTGTCTTAACCTCTTCTGGCTTTATTATTAAATATGTCTTCTCTTCTACTTACTTAATAAGCCTATCGAGCAATATCTTTTTGTATAGTTTATTTAGAAGGCTGGCAAACATTTTTTCTTAGTTTGTTTTAATCATTTCATATCATTTATTTATATTTTCTTCTATTTGCCTTCTTTGCATTTGTTCTTAGTTCTTTTTCTTCTTTTTTTGCAAGATCTTCTGCTAATCTTTTATGTCTTTCATCTAGGCATATAACTAGTGCCTTTGTAATTTTGGCAGTTTTGCTTCTGCTTTGTTGCTTAGTGCTTTTAATTGCTCATTTGCTTCAATTCTTTCTTCTTCTGTTACTTCTTGGTTTTTTCTTGTTTTTGCATATTTAATTAATCTTTGCAGCTTTATAATATCTTTTTCTTATTGTTGTGCTTTTCGGCTAGTTCTTCTATTTGCCACTATATCATATATTTTTTTTTTTAGATATGTGCTTATTTGCTATAATAATAAGTGCTTCTTCTATTGTATCCCATATATTGTTTATCTTGTTTAACTGTTCTTTTTTGTCTTGCATTTCTGTTTGAATATCTTTTAAGCTTTCTTTTATCACTAATCACCTTTGTAGTTCTTGTATATAATTTTTCCAATTTTCTGGCTTTGCCTGATTATATAAATATAATATTCTTAATTGTCCTTTTTTTTTAATTTCTGCTTTACTGTTTTTTTCTATCATGTTATTACAAAGTAGATTTTAGCATAGTATATTATATAGTAGTATTAGTAATTATATATATTCATTATTGTATTTTATATTATATTTATTATTAGTTATTAGTTAGTTGATAGTTATATTATATAGTAGATAGATAAAAGGATCTTAATTGGCTATTAGAAATGTAGTACAGCCATATAACACTGAGTAACATTTGTGATGTTACTATTATCTTACAAACTCCAAGTACCTCTGTACAAGTTTTATATATCCTAGCACCAAATTACTATGCCAAGTGCCACAGTACAAGAATCCCAAGTATCTCCAATATGAACTCCAAGTGTCCTTGCATGAATCTCAAGTATCTCTGCACAAATTCCAAGTGCCTTTGTATAAATTCAAGTGCCTAAACACAAGCTCTAAGTGTTTCAAGTATGAATAACAAATGATATAAACAATATTCCCAGTTGCCTCTGCACAATCTCTACTACCCCAAGCACAGTAACATTTAATATTGTTCAAACCTTCACTATCCCAAATACAATGATATCTAATGTTGTTCGAATTTCTATTATCTCAAATACAGTATTAAGTAATGTTGCTTGAATCTCTACTATTCCTGCTAAATAAAAAGATATATAAAGGGTAGCTTTTATCTTTTTCTGCCAATTCTAAGTTTTTATACTTCAACCTAGATCCTTCTATCTTTACCTCTAATTTGTAAAAGTGATATTTCTTCTTTAGAGTAATTCTTACAGGCAAGGATGTTATTATGTATTTATTTAATAAAAGTTAATCTATATACTGTTACTATCTTGAATCATTTGTCTGCTGCTATATAATAAAGTAAACTACTACATCTCCACTCTGTATATATTTGCAATAGTCAATCACTGTACCAGGTGACCTTGTTACTTAGTTGTATTGTACCAAGAAGACTACAACTCTGTAACATTTTGGTGCCTTCTGGCAGAAATATAAAAATTATCCCAGAAAAGAAACAGAAACCTTTCTCAAGAAAACTACTCTAGAAAGCAATTCTCTCTCTAAAATGAATTTATTTTAAAAGCAGTAATTGTAAAAAAGCATTTTGAAATTTTGGAATTATTATTTTAGGTATGCCTTTACTAACTCAAATTGAATTGAATTATTTTGTATTTTGCATTTGTATTTTGTATTTTGAAATTAAAGAAGTTTATGCTTTTACCTTTTATCTTTGAATTTTTGATTTTTAAAATAATCTTGATTTTGATTTTTGATTTTATATTACTTATTAACCAATGAATATATTTTGAATTGTTTAAACTTTTGATTGATTACTTGAATTCTTTACTTGCTAGCACTATTATTTTAGATTTATTTTCTCAATTTTTATTATTTTATTTTATTATTTTATTACTCATTAGTACTAACCCTTCTTGAAGAAATTTATTTTATAAGAGAGTTTATTACTCAATTTTATTTAGAAATATTCAAAGACATCAACAAATTCATAGTAAAAACTCTTCTCTTGCTACTACTGTACTGCAAACTCTTGTAATTGATTTATCTTGTTCTCAGTATTATCTATCAACATCTATTTCTCTTAATTCTCATGGATGTTTTGCTAAATTTTGGGCTTGGTATTCAGAAGCCTTTTATGCTACTTCTTTTACTAAAGTTACTCAAGCTAACTTTTTAAGGCTAGCTACTTCTGCATGTTCAGCTGCTCAAGTTGCTACTAGAAATATTATTTTTAGTTGTTTTTATCAAAACCAGATAACTAATCTCTGAGAAATTATCCAACTTCTCTTTTGGAAATATACCTCTTAACACTCAGTACTATCAGTTACTGCTGATCAAAGAACTTCATTTGATATTTTTATTGATGACCTAGTTAGAGCTTAACAACATATTAAAGCTTTATAAGCTGCTGCATTAGAATTAGCACAAGGCTCTGAGAAAGAAACTAGTAAATCTACTTCTCAACAATTACTACAAGAAACTGTTATTACTGTAGAAGAACCTATTACTACTTCTACTTCTTTTATTACTGCTATTGTTACTTCTACTCAAACTCCAATATCTATTGTAGAACCTAGCTCTTTAGTACTATATAGTAGAGATCAAACCAGTAGATAGTATATTTTTTTTCAATGAAATAACTCTTTAAGAAGAGGATCATTACCTTCTTTTTTTATTCAATCAGTAGCTTTACAAGAAAGAGAAAGTACTCAAAAACTTTTTTATACTTCTACTTGACCTTCCTATATCTCTCAAGTTTCAACTTTAACAAGACCAAGACTAGTTACTAGATTTACTAATCTTCTAATCAAAGGAATTAATTTTCTCTTACCTTGACCTAGTATTGAATCAAGTTCAGAAAAATCTTCCTTTACAACTACTGAAAACCTTACTACAACTAAAAAGGAACCCTCTTTAACTTTTGGCTTATTAGAAGCAACTAGCTATCATAATATCTCAACTGCATAATCTAACTATTCTATTATTGAGATATTATCTAATTATCAACAACCAATTGATCCTAAAGATCTTGTTCGAAACTTGAAAACTTACTCTTAAGAAGATACAATTTTAATTGTTGAAGACTTTAAACTACTATTAGAACAAACTTATTTTGAAGAAAAACAACCTTTATCTGAAGAAGAAGAACCAGAAAGCTCAAATAAAACTATTATTGACAAACTTGACTCTGAAGACAAAAGAGCCATGGACAATGCTGTTACTGCAATGAATAGACTAGTTAATACTCTGAGAGCTGAAAAAAAATTATTCTTTAAGATTATATCATTTAAAGATGATAAAACTGAAGATCCAGTTGATTGGATTAATGAATTTGAATGAGCTGCTATTGCCAATGAATGGTTTGAACCTAAAAAACTTGCAATTGCCCAAGCATATATAAAGAACAATGCAGAAGATTGGCTTAAAGGACTTAAAGATGACTACTTTCAATTATATAATAGAGAGGATGCATCTTAATTCAAAACTTAATTCTTGAAGCAATTTAAAACAGTCAAGAAGAAAGCTATATGGCAACAAGAATTCTTTAATTTAAAACAAGAAACCAATACTGTCAATACATACATAGTCCAATTTAAAAAGCTCAGAAAATAAGTAGATCCTAATGAGGGCTTCCCAAATGACTTTATTGTTTAACTCTTTATTAAAGAATTGTGATCTGAATATGCAATACCTGTACAAGCATCAGTTTCTAAAAACTTAGCCACTGCTATTAAAAAAGCAAAACATTGGGAACTAGAAAAAGTAATGGTTACTTCAGAAAAAGATGATGTTAATGACATTACCAAACAACTAGTCCAACTATATATCAACTCATTCATGACTCAACCTTAACCAACATCACAAGCTCAACAAACTCTACAACCTCACACAGCCTATACTGCAGAAAGAGAAAATAACCCTAGATCTAATTTTGCACAAAACAGAGCTCTTTGCTATTACTGTAGTAATTCTGGACATTTTATGGCAAATTGTAGAAAGAGACAAAATGAAAACCAAAGAAACAAAAACTTTAAAGGAAGCAGAAACAACAATAATAATCACAATAATAATAATAAAAGAAACTATAACAACCAAAGAAATAATTTTCAAAGAGACAGAAGCAGAAGCAGATTTAGAGACAAAAACTATTCAGAAAGAAACAGATCTAGAGACAGAAGTTAAAAAAGATGGGGACCAAAATTTAATCGCTCACCCTCATTATCGAGATGTAAATGTAGCTGAAGTAAAAACTACTCCAAATACTAACAATTGGAAAAGATTGTTAGACAACTATTCTATTAGAACTGCTCTTACTGCTTACATCATAGCAGAGAATCAAGAAATTACCAAACCATATTATACTTCTACTATTTCTCTTGTTAAATGTTATATTGACATTCAAGACTGAACCTACTCTGCTATTATTAACAGTAGAGCCTCTGTTAGTATGATTTCCCACCAGATAGTAAAAGAATTAGAATTGAAAATAGAAGAACCATCTAAGAGTATTATGGTTGCTGCTACTAAAACTACCTCCAGATTACTAGAAATTATTAGAAATCTACCTATTAAAGTTCAAGGATAACTTATTTCTTTAGATATAGAAGTTGTATCTGCTACTTCTTATTTACTTTTATTAGAAAATAATTAGTTAAAGAAAGTAGAAGCTAACTATAACTAGAAAACTTTCCAGTATACTATTTATTAGAAAGGAAGAAAAATTGTTCTTGATACATCTTATGAGCAAGAACAACCTTGAGAAAAACAACCTACTTGCACTATTCTAGAAGATTTTAAACTGTATAAGCAGAAATATTTAACTTCTTATGAAGTCTATGCCTTTTTTGTAACTTCTGAAAAAGAAGATTATAATAGAGAATAGACTACATACTCTCAAAAAAAAAACTATTCTGCATGTCATATCTGCAATAAGACTACTAATCAACATGAAAACTGCCCTAAAAATAGATGCCAACATTGCAACAGATATGGTTACCAATCTACTAACTGTTTCAACAGACCAAGAAGACAATTGGCTTGCAAAAATTGCAAATAAACTACTTACTTATTCAAAGACTGCTCAGAAAACCAATGCTATGGCTGTAATGAATATAGCCATATAGAAATAAACTGCCCTGTTACTCAATTGAAATTAGATAACCTAACTTATAAATGTAGATATAATCAAGACTTGGTAAAACAAAGAAAACAATCCTACTACAGCAAAAGAAGAACCCATCATTGTTGTCTTTGCTTTACCCTACAACAACCAGAAAAACTATACAAGCTAAAGACTCAACTTGCTTGTATTGCTTGTTACAAGACCTACTATGAAGGCCTTGACCCAAATGAACCAGAAACTTATAAATATTATATAACAAGATTAGGAAGAAGAAGTCTTGTTCAATGTAAAGTATGTAATATTCAGAAACCTTGATCAAGAATGCATTATTTAGAAAGTATGCAAGAAGACCTATGGTTCTGTGAATTAGAACATATGTATATTTATAAAGTTAGTTCAAATTTGCAATATAACCCAAATTATGAAATTTGAAATAGAATTAAACACTATACTGAGTCTAACAAGAGTGCTGGAAGTCAGTATGACTTGAACCAAGATAGAATTTATCAACTTGCTAAAGTCTTATTAGAAGAAAACACTCAGATTATAGAAGAAGCCATGGAAGAACAAGATCATAATAGATATAATCATGAATGAACCTCTGATGAAATTATCATCTTACTTTGAACAGAACAAGTAAACCTTACTGAAGAAGAAGAAGCTACTTTAAAACAAATCTTAGATGAATCTTTTAATACTGCTTATCCAGACTTTAATATTTGAAAAGCAGTAAAAAACTTAAGAAAGAATTTTGAAGAAAAAGTAGTTCTTTGTTGTGAATGCCTTTTTGCCAAACAATATATAGAATTAGAAAAATATCAAGAATATTATGATGAATGTTACCAAGAGTTAAACAAGTTAATTCTTGCTAAAGAAACTATTTTAAAAGAAGAAAACATTATAAAAATAGCAGAGTTATTAGAAGAAACTGCTATAGAACCTATAGAAATAAGTAAGAACACTATTTCTAAGAAGAGAAAGAATGAAAAAAAGAATGAAAAAGACCAAATCATTGCTAGATTGGAAGCCAGAATTTAACATCTAGAGAATAATTTTGAAAAGATGTTAGAATTTTTCTAAGATTAAATAACTCATTACCAAGAATGAGCAAATTATTACTTTTGTTTGGCCTTTGCACTTTAAAATTTTTGAATCATTTTAGACAAGATCAAAAACTAGTTGATTTAGAAGATTTAAAAGATTTAAAAGATCCAAAAGATTCAAAGAACCAAAAAAACTTAAAAGAAATAAAAGACAAAGAAATTAAAGAATTACCACTTAAGAAAGAATTACTAACAACAGAAAAAGCTTTGCAACAGGCTTTGCAAAAAAATGCATTAAAAGAAAAACATGTATATACAATAGATACTCTAATACCATATGAGAAATATGCCTTAGAGAAAACAGATACTGTAAGTATAGGACCACTTACTAAAGAACAAGAATGATTGTTTAAAAACTTATTAGAAGAATTTGCTGATTTATTTGCCAAAGATATTACAAAACTTGGCAGAACAGATAAAGTTAAACATTGTATCTATACAGAAGATATACCACCTATTAAATTATGCCCTTACAATATACTGCCTGATGAACAGAATTTTATCAAAGAAGAAATTGAACAAATGCTAAAAAGCAGCATAATTCAACCATCAGAAAGCCCTTGAACATCACCTGTTGTCCTAGTATAGAAAAAAAATGGAAAGTTAAGATTTTGTATAGATTACAAAAGACTCAATAATGTTACTAAAAAGGATGCTTATTTCTTACTAAGAATACAAGAGATGTTAAATGCATTATCTGGATCACAATAGTTCTTAACTTTAGACTTAGCTAGTGGTTACTGGCAAGTTATGATGGATTTAAAAGATAGAGAAAAAACTGCATTTATTACAAAATATGGCACTTATGAATTTAATGTAATGCCATTTGGATTATGCAATGCACTAGCAATATTTCAATAACTTATAGACAGAGTGTATAAAGAAATAGCATAGAAATTTGTTGTTGTCTATTTTGATAATACTTAATGTATACTTAAAAATATTTGAAGATCATTTGAAGCATTTAAGAATAGTATTTTAAAGAATTAGAGAAGCTAGATTAAAACTCAACCTTGACAAATACAACTTTTGGATGAAATCCTTACTCTTCTTAGGACATACTATTAGTTTAAAAAAAATAGCCCCAGACCTTGCAAAAATTGATGCTGTACAAAAGATTCAATCTCCTAAAAATACTACTAAATTAAAATCTTTTCTTGGTTTAACTAGATACTATAAACAATTTATTTGAAACTTTTCAGCAATAGCCCAACCTCTTAACAAACTTCTATATAAAGATAAACCTTATTATTAGAGAAATAAACAATAACAAGTCTTTGAATTACTTAAAAAAAAGCTTGTTATTGCATTTATACTAGCTTACCCTAATTTTAGCAAGAGATTTATACTTGCTACAAATGCTTCATATCATGGCTTTGGAGTTATATTAAGCCAAAAAGATAGAGATGATAGAAAACATCCTATTGTTTATGTTAGTAAAAGTTTGTTACCTTAAAAGTAAAATTATTTTGCTACAGAATTAGAATGTGTTACAATAGTATAGACTATTGAATATTTTTATAATTATTTAGAAGCTACAAAATTTACCTTAATAACTGATCACTTAGTATTAAAATGGCTTAAAACTGTAAAACCTAAAGAATGTATTGAATGCTAGATTTTAAAACTTCAACCTTATCACTTTACAATTATTCATAAACCAGGTAGAATTCACTCTAATGTAAATACCTTCTCAAAACTTTAATATAAAAATTTTTAAATAATGAACTTAGATCAATATTATAATTTATTTAATTATTTAAATTCTAATACTATACCTTTAGACTTTACTACTTATCAACAGAAACAACTTACCAATCAGGTTAAATATTTTATGATTCAAAACAGACTTTTATATAAAAAGAACAAGAAATCTATAGACAAACCATTTAGAGTTATTAAATAGACAAAAGTAGATACTATTTTATATATAATGCATAGTTATCTTATTGCAGGATATTTAGGAATAGATGCCATGTATCATAAGATCTCAGAAAGATATTATTAGGATCAAATGTATAGAGACATTAAAGAATATATCAAGACTTGTAACCAATATCAAAGAAGAGGCAAAGCTAGAAGAAAAGAACCTTTACATTCTATAAAGATAGGACAAGCCTTTGAAAAAATTGGAATTAACTTAATAGGACCTTTACCTATTACTACTTGCAATAATAGATACATTATTGTTGCAATAGACTATTTAACTTGATGGCCAAAAGCTTAAGCTATGCCAGATACAAGTGCTGTAACTCTTGCAAAATTTATCTTTACAGAAATAGTTTGCAGACATAGAATACCCAAGATTATTCTTTCAGACCAAGAACTTAACTTTTGAAATAAAATAATTTGAGTTTTATGTGAAAACTTTCTTATAAAATATAAGTTTTTATCACTATATTATTCACAGACAAATAGTATGATAGAAAGACTAAACAAAACATTGTGTGAATCATTAGCAAAAGTAGGAACTAGTAAAGATTGGAATATAAATCTTTCTGCTATACTTTTGCTTATTGAACTAAGAAGCATGCTACTACTGGATATATACCTTTTCAACTAACTTATGGAAGACAAGCTATATTACTTATAAAATTAATTCTGCTTATAAAAGAAACCAATGCAGAAATAAATTTAGAAGACAGTATTTTGTCATGAGCTTTTAATTTAATAAACAAACTATCAGAAGTACAAGAACAAGCCAGACAAAATACAAAAGCATCACAAGAAAAACAAAGAAAAACATGACAGAAGACTAAAACCAGAAGAATTTGAAGTTAGAAATAAAGTTTTAATCTAATGAAAGAATCTAGAAGTCTTACACTCTGCAAAGTTTGAAGATAAAAGAACTAAACTATTTACTATCTATGCTAAATTAGAAAATAGTACTTATCAACTTTGCAACAACAAGAGATAAATTTTATAAAAATACTATAATAGTGATCATTTAGAATGAAATCATAAATGATAAAACTAAGAACCACAAGTTGTTATTGAAACTGTGCCCTATAAAATCTAACATTTTTATTACTTTTATATATATTACTTATTTACTTATTATTTTATTACTTATTATTTCATTAATGATTATTTTATTAATTATAAAAACTTAGTACAAAGATTAAAAAAAAAATAATAATAATAATCGATTATATTTAATATAGAATTTTATTATTATTATTATTATTACTATTTACAAAATATTACAAAAATATCTTTGGCCCTCTCTTTTTCTCAACCTCCTTCACAACTCCTAAACCTTATCTTCTAAATTTCAATCCAAACTCATAGTAAATTTCTTTCAGTAACTACCTGCTTGTAGATAGTACTTTATTGTTATTTTTGTTGGATCATTTCGAAATTCTATAGAGTCCTTTTACTTGCTTTAGCCTCCAAATTTGCAACTTGATTTTGGAGGAAGGACAAATAAACAAAGACTACTTGACTTTTGCTTTAGTAAAGCATCTATAAAGCAAAAAGTTAGAATATATATTTTAAATGATATACTTAAAAATAATAAAAAGAAAAATATTAAAAACAGTTAAGTGTTAACTACCATCTAACTGCAAGAAAAAAAAAAGGAAATAACAAAAAAGAAATTGTTTACTGAAGCCAAAACAGATTATCTGCTTAGCTCACCCAAATAGATGATCAACTTATTTTAAAGTGCCTTAATATTAGGCAGGACAAGCTTACAGTCTGAAAAGTATACACATCTTAGTGAAAAACAATAGATAAAAAGACAAGTTTATTAATAAGAAAGATTTTTTAACTAGGAAACTAATAGAAAAAGAAAAGAAGATAAGAAGTTTTGTAGACCAAAACACAAGAAAAATTGAACAGAATAAGTAACAAAAACAGATACAACAGAAAATTGGAATTTTATTAATAAACAAAGAACAATTATAACAGAAACAATGTGATTACTAAATTTAGAAATAGATGAACCAACCAGAATAAAGTTACTAATTTTAGACAAATTAGTAAATAAGATTTGGAGATCTTACTTTTTAAAGAGAGGAAGACACAAAGAATACTATAATTACAAAAATAGAATAGAATAAACATGTGCTGACACAAATTTTGCCCAAATTTTAGAACAAAGAATTGTTTAATATGTATTGTAAACAATGTAGCTATAAATAAAATACAAAAAAAAGCATGTGTTAAACAAATTTAGCCACTATTAAATGTAAAACATCATGAGTTAAACAAAATTAATAAGAAACAGTATAGGTTAAATAAATTACAAATTACTGTGCCAAAGATTGCTTGACATAGGAGTGCGAAAAGAATTTTAATAGATATAAAAAGGCCAAAGAAATGCCTTTTTTTAATATTAATTCTCTCTACACTTTTGAATTAAACCTCTAATAATTTTAATAACAATAAACCCACCACAGGACCTACCAACATAGGTTACTCTGCAAATTTACTACAAAGCTCTTGAATTACAGAACCTCTGTAAACAGGTTCAACACCTAGATACTATTATATGTAAAGCTAATAGTACTACTCTTATTCTTAATATAGAAACCTTATACATGTTATCAATAATCTGTAATGATGATCTGTTAACCAAAATAAAAATAGATCTACTAAACACAACACCAAGTCAGATTTTCCCAGTTACTATACTAATAACTATCAATACATCATGAAAAAATTGTTATACCAAAATTACTAAGGAATACTGGTTGATTTCATGCCCATCTAACTATAACCAGATACATTGCTTAGCTTATGGCTATCACCTAGAAGCCCTATTATTAGAAAAACCAAATCATAACAAGTTCATAAAGGCAAGTAGAATTAAAGCCTAGACTAGAACCTATCAATTGTTCAAAGCTATTGGCTATGAACAAATATATCGAACAAAGAAACTAACTCTAAAACATATTGATAATATAAGTAAAGCCAAGTTTAATCAATTAGTTGACTTTTGTGAATGGTACAAAAGTTATAGAAATTTTGTAAAACAAAATTCTTAAGGGAAGAAAAATATTACAAAGTAGATTTTAGCATAATATATTATATAGTAATATTAGTAATTATATATATTTATTATTGTATTTTATATTATATTTATTATTAGTTATTAGTTAGTCAATAGTTATATTATATAGTAGATAGATAAAAGGATCTTAATTATCTATTAGAAATGTAGTACAGCTACATAACACTGAGTAACATCTGTGATATTACTATTATCTTACAAATCCCAAGTACCCCTATACAAGTTTCATATATCCTAGCACCAAATTACTGTGCCAAGTGCCATAGCACAAGAATCTTAAGTATTCTTGACATGAACTCCAAGTATTTCTGCATGAACTCCAAGTATCTCTGCACAAATTCCAAGTACCTTTGCATGAATCTAAGTGCCTAAACACAAGCCCTAAGTGTTTTAAGCATGAATGACAAATGATATAAATAATTTTCTCAGTTGCTTTCATACAATCTCTACTATCCCAAGCATAGTATTATTTAATATTATTCAAACCTCTACTATCCCAAGTACAATGATATTTAATATTGTTCGAACTCCTATTACTCTGACTATAATATCAAGTAATGTTACTTAAATCTTCATTATTCCCACTAGGTAAAAAGATATATAAAGGGTAGCTTTTACCTTTTTCTATCAATTCTAAGTTCTTATACTTCAACTTAGACCCTTCTACCTTTACCCCTAACTTGTAAAAGTGATATTCCTTCTCTAGGATAATTTTTACAAGCAAGGTTGTTACTGTGTGTTTATTTAATAAAAGTTAATCTATATACTGTTACTATTTCGAACTGTTTGTCTGCTACTGTGTAATAAAGTAAACTACTACACCTTCACCCCATATATATTTGCAATAGTCAATTACTATACTATGTAACCTTGTTACTTGGTTGTATTGTACCAAAAAGGCTACAACTCTGTAACAATGTGTTTGATTTATATTTCTGCAATTATTATTTTATGATTGCTTTTTGTAATTTCTTTTGTTTCTTCAATGTTTGCTCTTTGCAAACCCAAAGCCAGTTCTTCTGATACCCAAATATAGTCAATTCTTGTTGCAGCTTTTTTGTTTGACCACATATACTCTTTACTTGTTGGGTGCATATTCTTATATATATCTATAAAGCTTTACTTTCTCATCTAATTAAAGATTAGTAGTCTTTTAAAATTTGCTGATTGTGAGTGTTGTCTGTTTATTACATTGTTCATTATAAGATTAAAGTCACCCATAATTACAAATTGTGTTTGTCTTTTTTGATTAGTAACCCTTTCTACAATCTTTTGCTGAATAATTCTTCTTATCGTCTTGTTACTTAGTAGTATATAAATTTCTATTATCATTAACTCCAATTGCTTAAAGTATAATGTAATCTTTATTATGTATTTGCTTATTTTTTTGACAGTGTCTATATGCTTTTTTCATTGTTCTTTTATTAAAATTTCTAAACCTGATCCTTTTTTCTTATCTTCTACTGCATTTGTCCAATATTCTATATAATTTTTGTTTGTCATATATATTAAAAACCTTTCTTCTCTTTTAGCAATGTTTATTTTTATGATTTCCAATATTGTAATTTCTTTTTCTTTTGCCTAGTCTAATAAATTTCCAAGTTTCTAACCTTTGGTATTTAAGCTATTGATATTATGACATGCTATTTTGATTTCTTTTCTTTCTTCTTTTTATTTTTCTTTTAGTTGTTTTTGGTTTGTTTCTGTATTGTCAGTCTTTTTGATTACTTTTCTTTTCCTTAGATAAAAAGATGTTTCTTGTTCTTTTTCTTCAAACATTTTTCTTTCCTTTTGTAAAAAGGCTTCAATCACCTTATCTGTATTCCTAATCTTAACTAAGATGCTCTTAGAAATGATCTGCTAAATTTTCCCTCATCTTTAGCTGCATTTCTTCTATTTTATCTAGTCTCTCTAATATTTGACACAAGACATTTTCTACTGGTAATATTCTTTCTTGATTTAGTATATTTATTTTGGCTTTCTTTTTCTTTGTTATTGCTGCTTTTTTCTTTATGTCTGTGTTTTTATCTCTTAACTATGCTTCTATATTTTATAACTAAGGATTGCTTTCTATTTCTCTATATCTCTTGGTTGATGTTTTAAGTCTTGTGTCTTTGACTCTTAATGCTTCTTGTCTTTTGTATTTAAACTGCCTCTTATTGTTTGACTTTGATCTTTCTTGTCTTTTGCCTCTTGACTCTTCTCTCTTGTAAGTTTTTCTTCTTCTAGAATTTTCCTAGCTTACTTAATAATTGTTGTATCATATTGGTGTTGTTTGAACTGTCTCTGCTTCTTGAGTGTTTGCAAAGATAATTATTGCAAACTTTTTTTGGTTTTCATTTCTGTTAAATGATATGTATACCATCTTTGCTTCCTTATTCTTTAGACATCTTAATAAAAGCACTTCTGATGCTCCTTTAAGAATATCTAGTAATTTTGTTGTAAAATAACTTTGTTTCTCTCTTTGTGTATAGTTTTTATTTCTTTTCATTACTTTTGCTAATTTATTGTAGCCAAGAGGTAATGCCTATATGTTGTCTCTCTCTTTTCCATAATCTGCTACTATAACTGCTAATGCTTTGTATTGTGATCTTTTAATTTATATTATATACATATTTTTCATACTTCTGCATATATATTTTAGTTCCTTTTTATTAATATCTGATGGTAAGTTCCAAATTGTTAAGAATTTTGTTGTTTCTGTTTTTTTTAGTCTTTCTGTTTGCCATCTTTCTGCTTCTGTTTTAGCCTCATCTTGCTTTTCTATTTTGCTTTGTTGTGTTTTTTTTTGTTTGGGCTCTTTCCATTTTGAGTTTTCAGATCTTTCACTTTCTCTTTGTTGTTTATTCTTTACTCTGCACTTGTTCATTGCTTCATCTTATTCTTTCTTACTTTCTACTTGGTTTTGTATTTCGACTGGAATCAAATTAAACCACTCTTCATCTTTTCACTTTATTTAATTAATTGTTTTTTTTCTTTCTCTTTTGCAATTAAATAATACTTCGATTCAACTATTGTCTTTTACAAAGACTTCTTTAATTTTTGTAATATGTCTATTTGCATTAAGCATCCATTTTATTATGCCTGTTCTTTCTGACTTTGTTTCACCTAAAACATTATAGGCAAGAATTCTCACTATTACTGATGTTTCATTGTTACATAGTCTGTTGTCTGGTGCCCAGATGCTTTGCTTTAATGGTACTTTTGTTGCATCTCTTTGCAGTATTATTAAATCTTCTTCTTTGTTTTCTTTCTTTTCTTCTGCTTCTACTAAACTTAGAATATGCCATAAAGTCTTTTCATCTTTTTTTGCTTCTTTTATATCTTGTTCTTGCACTGTATATCTTTGTTTTTTATCTATTACTATCTGTTTCTTATCTGTTTTGTATTTTTTGAATTCTTTTTTATATTTTTCTTTTTCTTTATTTTTATTTGTTTTAACTATTTTTTCTGACTGGACTATGTTTTTTGTTTCTCTTTCTCTCTGCTGTTGTGAGCTATCCTCTATTTTAAAGCTAAAATCTATTAATTTACTTCTTTTGTCTACTTATGCGACAGCTTTACTTAATGCTCTTATTGCTGCTATATCTGCTACATCTGCTATAAACAGTAATGCTATATATCTGTCTATTCTTGTTTCTATAACATCTGTTGTTTTTGGTGTTTTGACTAGCTCTGCATTGCTGACTCTTTATAAGCTTTGTTGATCTTTCTAACACCTTTTCTAATAGGCTCTTAGGTCTTACTTTATATATATTTCTTCCTATACTGATTGTTGTCATTTTATTCAGCAGTTGGTTTAATATAGCTTTCTCTATATTATATGCTTGCTCTGATAGACTATTTCTGTACATATGCTTGTTTGTTTACTTTACTTGTTTTGTTGTATTTTCTGTATAATTTAATTGATCTGTGCAACAAGATCACAGAAATTCCTCAAAATTTACAAAAAATTTTTGTTTTTATTAAAAAATTTTTTTATTTTTCCAAGCTCTGCTACCTCTAAGCTTTTCTATTTATATTTTGTTCTTTAGTTATATATAACTTTTATGACTTTTTTTTTTTACTAAGGGTCTCAATGTTGCTTCTTAGTGTATTTTGCAATATTTTCTATGTTTTGCTTCTTATCAATTTTTGGTCAAGGAATTTACAAGAGAAAGTGTAATATATTAGATTTGTTAATATTTAATAATTTTTTTTAATTAATTACTATTTATCTTATTATTAAACTATATACTAGTTAGTAAGCAATTCAATTAATAAAAATTATTTATATATATTAAAACATGTTAAGTTAAAAAAATTTTTTTTTTGAAGTTAAGTTTTATAGCCTAGTAGTCTAAATGCTCCTTTTTTATAAACAAAATCAATAGTTCAATTTTAGCTAAAGGTAAAGCTTTGTAATTTATAGAAGCATATAAATATATGCAAAGCCTTATAGCTAAGTTCATGTAATTAGAAAATTAGTATATAAAAAAGTTCTCAAAAAGAAGTTTTCTAATATAAAGAGTTGGCACTTAATGTAAGAGAAGTGATAAATATACCAAAAATAAAAAGAAGACATATTAGTGAATAATATAGTAAATATAAAAAGAAGTTATAAAAAAAAAATAAACTTACTAAAATTTAAACATCTTTAGCACTAATAACAGTTTTAGTAAATATAAAATATACAGAAGTTGGATAAAAATCTAAGATGTAATCTTGGTACTATATTTAGTAAGTTTGCATCAAGAGTAAATTCAAAGAACTATGAAAACTTAGTAATATCCAATAAGGTAGTATTTAGATAAAATAGTAATTAAATAACACTAATCTAATATGTCACTATAATAGTAATATAAGTATTGCATATATATGCAAAATAGTATAAAAAATCAGAAAGTTTAAATAAAAAATTCAGAAGTGGGTCTTAGGTATAACATCTAGTAAGTAACTTATAGGCAAAACTCATAATTAAATAATGACTAAAGTTATATATATGGCTAGTTGTACTTTTATTAATAGACTATATATAAACATATAATTATATATTACTTAATAAAAGATATATAGACAAGATTGCTATTTTAAACTAAAAAAAAATATATTTTTATTAAATTTAACCAAATATGCATTTGATAATAATTGTCAGAATCAATATATTAAAAATTATTATAAATTAAAATTTATATATAGTTTAAAAAAATTTTTTTTTACTTGAATCAAGATTATTGATTATTAGTAGTTACTGTCTTTATTGTATTTTTAATTATAATTATATAACTTGTATAAGGTAAGTGTGCAACTAGTTATATATACAGCTTTTGGCTATCTATTTAAGTAGTTTAGCTGCAAGTTTTATACTAGCTATTATATCTGTAATTTGCTAGAAGATTATCTAATTAAACATTTTAATTTTTATATTATATTTAACAAATAGTATACAAGTTCTTATATACTTAAGTGTTATTAAATCTAATCTTATTCTTTTTGTTTATATGTTCATTAAGCTATTACATATTTCAGAATATATTATCTAACTGTAAGACTTCAAAAAACCTTTCTGTTAACTAACTACCTATATTTAGTTCTTGTTAACAAAGCTTGTTTTTGTAAAATTTATCTAAACCTTAGTATTAACTTTATAGTATATCTCTAATACTTATAGTATACTCTTGCTTTTGTTATTAGACTCTCAATTCAGATAGTTTAGTAAAACTATAATCTGTTTTTAGTATATCAAGTTTAGTTCAATATTCTTTTTCTTTAGTTCAAAACATCTAGCAGCCTAGTTGGTGATATCTTTTATCTAAAGTTTTTGCTTATCTAATTCTTCTATATTGGCATCTATTTTTTAAATCTAATCTTTATAATAATACTATGAAAGATCTATGTTATTTCTCTACTTAGGTTTTTTTAAATGAGCTTTAGTTTCTTATTTCTATAAATTTATATAACTATAAGAACTTTATTTTAAGTTTGCATTATTTGGTACTAATTTGCATCCTTTTATATAACTAATATTAACAGATGTCTTATAACTTGCTAGTTATAATAGTATAACTGTAATTATAAGTATCTTATCTTAACTAATCAATAGAATGTTGTTACTATAATACTATCTATATATTACATAGATAATTATTCAAATTTTTACTATTAATAAGTTTTGAACTTACAACTTATCACTTAAAAAATTTACAACTTATTGATTTTACTAAGTTTTTACACCTCTTAATAATATTTTTTTAATAACTTAAATATAATATTTGATTACTTTGAATTGTTTTTTATTAGCTAAGTCTATTATACTGTTAATTATATAATATAAACTATAAAATTTGAATTAATAAAATATTTTTTTTGTTTAACCTTTGTTTTATTAAATTTAAAGAATAATATTGTTTTTTTTTTTAATATTAAAGTAAGAGTTTGCTTATATCTTTATTAATAGTTTAAAATAGTTACATGTATATATGCTATAACTGAAGCTAATACTTGCAGTTAGGGCTAACCATTAAACTGCTAATTATACAGCTACTACTATTAGTACAAAACAAATAAATTAAAAATTACATGCAAAAATAAAAGCTCAACCTAATTTATTTGTAGTCTAAATCTACTAAAGTAGTCAAAGCTTGTCTAGATTTAAATATTTAGTATGTAATTTGATAATATGCTATATTTGATCTATAGAATAGACCAAATGTTAATTTTGCAAGTTGCTTCATTGATAGAAAGGCATGTATTAAAGTAAGTATGTAATTGATCTGAAAGTTTGCAGAGACATGAGTAAGTATAGTTTTTACAAAAATATATATGCTTAGTTGCTGAGTTAGATAATGTTAAATGTTTGTAATTGGTTAAGAATAAGATCTATTTTGTTATTTTTTCTAGTTAACAAAGTAAATACAATATGTTATTCATAATTGTTTATATGATTGTTCATTAATATTAAAAAGAATATTAATAATAACTTGGAAAGCAGTTTTATATAATATGTCAGAGTTTTGAACTGTTGATATAAATGATTTTGAAATAAGTTCTTTAAGAATAAGATTAAAATAAAATATGTTAGGTAAGATGTATAACAAATTGAAAGCTGAGTAGTAAAGAATTTTATAAATTAGGTTATTTTTTTGATAAGTATTAAGATCAAATAATTTGCTAAAGACAATTTGGTTAGTAGAGGTTTGAATAATTTGGTTAAGCAAGAGTGCATTAGTACAAGTATACTAGTAGAAATGAAAATTAGCTAGGTTATAATAAAAATAGTTAGTATCTAGATATTGGTTTTGGTAAATAGTATGAAATAATTAATATGTTGATAACTTGTTAAAAAGAATTTTGATTTTAAAGAATTTTATTAGGTTGAGTCTAAAATTAGTAATATAATATGAAGGTTTTTAATTATGATTAAAATAAAGTTAGGTAGATTTTCAGTCAATATTCTAATTGAAGTATGACCACTTACTATTACATTTTTGTAATGCTTATAGCTAATATATGAGTTTTACATATTTGCTAATAAAGTATCTTGTAGGAAATTCTATATAATGTTGCTTCTATTGAAGAATATAATAAGAATTATAAAGATTTGCATAATTAAATAAAAGAAATAGTAATAATAGATGTTGTTTGGCAAGAGAGTCTGCTTGCTTATTAAGATTATTTTCTAAATAAGCTTATACTTTGTGAAAGATAATTTGTAGTTTGTATAATTTAATAATATTTAAATGAGTATGCCAAATAGGTTATGAGTTGAATTTGAATAGCTTATTAGAATAAGTTAGGTTAGGTTGAAGATTATTAAATTTAGAAATTACTAATTGAAAATCAGTGAAAATATTAACTACTAAATTGCATGAAGCAGTTAAAATTGCAATAATAATTAGAAAGAGCTTAGCTTTGTATAATGAAAGCCAGAATTATATTTTAGCAAAAAAAGAGTTAATAGTTTGATTATTATTATCAACTTAAATTTAACTAATACCTATTGTATATTAGTTAGTACCAATGTTAATTACTGAGCCATTAGTATAAAAGAATAATTGTTGGTAAGAATAGTTAAAATGACAAATAAATATAAGTTTATTAGTAGCTTTACTTGAGATAAAGATTTCAAAAGCAATTGAATTAGAAATAGGAATAGTAGACAGAAAAGAAATACAATTTGAATACTTAACAGCAGTAGAGCAAATAAGGTTCAAGTAGTTTGTATTAAGGTTGAGTTGATATTTAGAATTAGTTCTGCCAAGGAATTGTATTAAAATAACAATAGAAACTTATACAGTACAAGTTTAGTTAATTCTGTGAAAATTAAAATAACATCCTGTACATTATTTGCATTTAGCAGAAGGTAGAAAATAAAATTTTAAGTAATTTAAATCTATATTGGAAGTTCAATAAGTGATGGAGTAATGATTAAATAAAGAAAAGTATTTTTATATTTTTCTAATAATAATCTTATTGTTGTAATATAAAAGTAATCAAAGTTTAGATTTTGTGAGTTTTTTAGATGTATTGTAATAAATTTTATTAAAAATTAGCAAGCTGTAATAATTTTAAATATATAAATACTAAGTAGAAAATCTTTTATTTAAAGAAAAATAAAATAAATAAAAATATAAATAAATAAAAAAATAAATATTTAAAAGTAGAATTTAAATTTAATAACCTCCTAGACACTATAAGATACAACAATAGAACCAGCTTTTAAACTAATTCTACTGTTTAGTTTGTGTAAATCAGGCATAACAAAATGTTTACCTTATACAAGAATTATTAAACTTTAAAACTTAGAAATGTCTGTAGAGTATAACTAAAGAAAAAAAAGCCTTAATAATCAGACTGTTAACAGTTATATGTGGTCTTTAAATTTTAATAATATAAAGCTAGTATTTGCCAAATAACTAATTAAGAAAACTAGCTATTTACTTTATATTATTACAAGAAAAAAAAGAAAAATAAAAAAAATAAGACTAATCAAAGTTGATTTTTTGGTTCTCATAATATTTAATTTTGCAAATTGACCTGCCAACTCAGATTTTTTTTTACTAATTAAAAAATTTATTTAATTAAAATTTTTTATTTTAAAAATATAACCTGAGTATCTAATAAAAAATTTTATAATAAAAAAATTTATTAAACTTAAAATAATACAATATTATTACAATTAATCTTGATACTTAGTTTAATTAATACTATATAATAGTCTAATCTAAATAACATTACTGTAAAAAACTATTCTAGCTTCAAAAGAATATTATTATGCAAAATAATTAATATTACCAGTCTTTAATCAGTTCATACTAGTTTATAAATATACTTTAAGATAAACTTTAATTAGCATAATAGGTTATGTGAACTTTAAATTATTATACATATAGCAAAGTAAATCTATGAAAGTGGTTATATTCTTGATTCTAAAATAGTAACTAACCTATCACTAACCCTAACTAAATAAGATTTGTATTAACAATGTAGCTACTACTGTTATAAATAGTTAATTTTATAAAAAGTAAAATCTGCTCACATAAAAACAAATTATTTTACAGCTGTTTTTATAAATTTTAGAAAAGCTAAAAAAAATTAACTGACTAAATATTTGCTGATTTGATAAATTTTGATAAACTTTTAATTTGGATGTGATTACATCTAAATAAAAAGTTTATCAAAACTTATCAAATCTGCAAGTATTCAGTTGGTTAATTTTTTTCAGATTTTTTAAAATTTATAAAAACAGCTATAAAAAACTAACTGAATAGGATTAATAATTACTACAAAACTGGCTTATTGGAAACCAGGATGAACCAGACTGGATTGACCAACCCTATATGTAATTTTGATTTAAACAAAAAATTTTAAAGATATTGAAAATATCTAATCTTCTAAATATAATAAGTATTAGGATCTGAATCTATGCATTGCTTTTCTAATTTGGTAAGTAATTAGGAGTTCCAAATACAATTCTATTCACAAGATCAATACCAGATTAATACCTATCAAAAGTTCTTTATCTAGCTAATGTATCTGTTATAGTAATTCCAAAACTATAAATATTAGCAGCTTGTATAAACTTTTGATTAAATAAAACTTTTAGAGCAGTATAAGGCATAACTCAAAATATTGTTATTGTAAAATCAACATGAATATATTCTGAATTAAAAATTCACAATAAATTATAAAATATCTTAAGCAGTTTAATTTAGTTTGCCAAATAAGTTCTTGAAAGTTATTTAGTTAATATATTTGAATATAAAAACAGAGAAAAATAAAAAAGAAATTTAGTAGTTAGCTTAAAATGATGCTAAAGCTTAAAACCTAATCTTCTATTAAAACACTAGTATTTTATATATGTTTATTAAGTCAAACAATACTGACAACTAAGGCAATATACTAACAATTTCTTCTTTGAAGCTAAAGATTATGTTTGTTAAGAATAGTTACTTGTGTAATATTGTGTTCTCAAAAAGTACTCTAAAATATATAAATAAGTTACCTAGGCAATTGATTTACATTAGCCAATCAGATGAATTTTTGCCTATAAATGCTAAATGACACTATTCAGCATGTTAAATTTTTTGATTTCAATCAATGCTGGCCTTTCTAAACAATTGTTGCTCTAACTTTATTGTTTTTCAAAGTAAATTAACAAAATGTATATAGCTCTTATTGTAGATGCATATTATAATTTAAGGATCAAAGATATCAAATTCACTTATCTAAAAAAATCATTTGAGTATAATTTTTAATATAATTATTCATTAAATTATATGTTTCTTGAAAGATCAAAATGCATTATGCAGAACTTAAATATTCTTTTATATATAGTTATTATCTATTACTTAGCTGTTGAATTTAGTAATGCTCCTAAAAAGGGTTAAATAATGCAAAAACTATATAGTTATTCCAAATATAGAAAACTATTTTATATTAATAGTTCTTAACATTTATTGATAACTATATTAATTATTTTATATTATTTTTATTTTAGTTTAAATTTTAAATATTAGTATAATATTATTATATCATCCTATAATTTTAAGCCAATATTTTATTAATTATATTAATTTTATGATTTCTTCTATATGATATTTGAATATTTGTTTTCTAATATTTTATCTAATTATCTTTCTTATATTGGCCTTTTATATTAAAAAATTTTGACCAGTGTTTACTACACTACCTCATATTATATATTACTAATAATCCAAATATTAGTATCTGTAGTGATCATAACATTCTTATTTCTATATAGGAATATTCTTATGCTTTTATAGACAAATAAAAAGCTACTACTAACACTAAAAGAATATTCCAATACAAAAATATGAATAATGAACTCTGGCAAAACTTTACTGACCAAGTCTTATCTAATCTAAAATCAACTCACACTCCTTTTTCAACTCAGACAACTATCTCTATTGAGACAACCTGGCACAAAATCCAAACTAGTATCATCTCTGTTGCATATACACATATTTCAAATAAAAAATTTACTGTACATAACTTCCAATATATATTCTTCTCAAAAGCACCACAATTATATTTTCATCTTAAAAAACTTGAAAATATTATCAGACAAACCAAAGCTTCTATTCAGCAACAATCAACTATACTTACTTAATACAATCAAACAATTCACAAACTTAATCTTTCTTATCTTCTTAATATCTTATTTATACTAAGTAACTATGCACTATTATCTAAATGGATCTCTTTAGCCAACACAAAATGGAAATTATTATATCATGCATGCAATTTAGAAAACATTAAAAACATTAAAGAACAAATTAATAATAATATAGCAAAAAGATGCTTTAAACTTCAACACAAATCTACATCAATAATTAACAGTATACTTAATTGATACTGTGACTCTGTCAAATTTGACAACATCAAAACTGATACTGATATCATTACAGAAATTTTACTCATTAAACAACATATTTAGGACCACTTTGATCAATAGACTTCTTCTTATTATATTCAAACTCAAATTTTTAACTTCTTCTGGTCAGATAAATATCAACTTAAAGCTGATATTGAATCTGACTGATATCAACAGGCTCTTACTAACTTTACTAAAGAAGAAATTTCTACAACTCTAAACCAACTTCCTAACAACAAAGCCTGTAGTCTATCAGGTATTAGCTATAAAATGCTAAAACATATAGACTCTACATTTATAATAGCTATAACTGCATTATTCAACAAATGTCTTAAATTAAAGATATACTTAAGCAATAAAAAAAAGAAAAAATATTCTCAATATTTAAAAAACTTATATTTAATAACAAGTTTACTAATACTAAACCTATCAGCCTTCTCAAACATATTAAAAAACTTTATACAAAACTTCTTACTAATAGACTTAATAGTATTTTTATCTAATATCCTATTCTATCTTCATATAACTATATTGTCCTCTCTGGCAATAGTATATTAATTCCAATATATATCTTAAACAATACTATAGAAGATGCTTTTTGCAACTTTAAACAACTCTGGTTACTATCACAAGACATAAGTAAGGCCTATGACTTTATCAATTCTAATCTTTTTGAAAAATTCTTATTACAACTACAAATGCCCCAACACCTTATTAAAATTCTAACTAATCTTTTTACTGATCACCATAATTGTATTATGACCAACTTTGGACTAACAAACTTTTATATAGTCAAAAATAGCATTGATCAAGAAGAGACAATTACACCACTCTTTTGGAGAATTTACTATAACTCTCTTATTAGTAAAATTGCCAATCATTTTTATGAATACATCCTACATACCTTATAAAAAACTAATCTTACTTCATTCAAACTACAAAACTTACAAACCTTTATATTTGTACTGTCATATATAGATAATATTCTTTGGATAGCACAGTCCAAAAATAAACTTGAATCAATTACCAAAATAGCATCATCCTTCTATCATATAGCAGATATACAAATTAATTCAGCCAAATCTATTCTAGTTTCTAACACATCATTTACTGCTAAATTTTCTTTCTTTGATTCATCAATTAAATCTATTTTAGCCAACCAACTATTCAAATTTCTGGGCTGTTGGTTTATACTTAATAGATCTATATCCAAACAAGGCCAGCTAATTCAAGCTAAAGCAACCTAACTAATCAATATTACTAGTATTAAAAAAATTACTGAAAAACAAATAGCATATATCATTAATACAGTAATTATACCAACTATTAAATACAGACTACATAATACTATTTTCTTATACTCTATATACAATAGCATATTAGCCAAATACCTTATCATAGCTAAACATAAATTTAACTTATCCAGATCTTTTTCTAATAGCTCTATACTTAACCTATATTTGCACAACATTCATAATATTTGAGACATTCAACTGCAATATTATATTACTAATTTTCAATAATGAATTAATGTTCTTAATATTCTTAGCATAATAACTAAGATTAAGCTGCAACAACTTCAAAATAACCTCTGGTTTACTACTAATATTCTTCAATATAATCAACTTATTATTGATAGATACAACAAACTTACTCTTAATTTTAAAATTATTTAATTGTTTCAACATCTCAATATTACAATCTCTGCTTATTACAATATATTATAGCCAAATACTATACATAATGCATGCCAACTAATTGAACCTATACTTATACAACATCCAAAATATATTATCTTTAAAAAACAATTAAGAAAACTTAATATTCTATATTTAAAGCAATTATGTATTGCCAATAACAGTACTTTATTTAAATAGCAACATTTTTTACCAAGACTATACCAACTAACAAAAAGAAAACAACCTTTATAGTTTACTTCTCTTGAAAACAAAATCATATCAGATAAATATTACAGAACTATCTTATCTCATTTTTAATCACCTGGTACTAACTTTTTTGCATACAATATATAACCTATTACCAAAAAACAAAAATCTTGGCTTTTTACTTATCATTCTAATAATAAAGAAATTATTATTAGCAAAATTCGCAAATATATCTCTGTTTCTAATTCATTTTTGATTATATATTGAAAATCTAATATTAATTTAAATTATAATTAATATTACCTACTCTCACCTATCAAATGCAAACTATGTACAGAATGCCATCTTAATTCAAATAGAATTAACCAAATATGTATTATTAACATATTAGCAATTATTTCTGCAATATTTCTAGTTAGAAAAACCTTTAATAATCTTAAACTCAATGCCAATTACATTAATCTTATATACTCAACAGCTATTAAACACCCTTTATATATATCTCTTATACCTTCTAATATTATCATATATAACTCTAGCATTTTAGAAATCTTTAAACAAAACAGCTGCACTCACAAGCTTCAAGACATTTACTTATCTAATTCTACAAATAATAATTTTACTTTTCATACTAATGGTTCCATTATTGATATTGGATCAAAACAATGCTCTATAGGTATTAGATGAGTTCAAATTAATGAACAAAATTAAATTATTCATAAATTTTTAGTCCAAGTCCATTTATAGCCATTATTTAATAAAGCTAAATTAGTCTTAATTCTATTTGCAATATCTATTATATTCTGCAATTTATCTATTAGCATTTACACAGAATCACAATCTGTTATTTCAAAATTTTACACACTATTGAACTAATTACAAAACTCTAACAAGTTATTTAAATTTAGTACATGGCTCTTATAGCATACCTTATTTAATATTATAAAATTCTTTAACCTTCAAATTATCTTTTACAAAGTTCAAGGCTATACTGATAATCTTTTCAACAACTTTGCAGACTTCTTAGCAAAACAACATATACTTCTTTAACTTCTTATATTTAATTATACTAATATTTATAACCCTTATCATATTCTTCAATAGGAACAAAACTTTATCAAACTACCAACTAGATATTTTATCAAAAATATATGCAAAGCATATATACTAGCAATGTAGTCTTTACAAAAAAGAAACAGTGAATGGTCTCATCTAAACCACTTTATAGACTGGATCTCTTCTTAGCTTTATCTTAATCATAACCAAAAACTTACATATTTTTATACCAGTTTTAAACTTAATCAACTCAAAGCTTTTAAATCTAAATTCTTACTAAATAAGCTACTTACTCAATTCTTTCTTCATAATAGATATCCTTATATCTTTACCAATACTAATTGCTTTAAATACAATCTTCCTAACTTATTTACATACTGGCACACATGCTCTAATACATATAATATCCTCTTTAATATTATTTATATATCTGTTAACCAAATACTTTCCAAAACTGAACTGAACTTATCATCTTCTCAACTTCAAGAACTAGATTCTAATATATGTCATCATCTATGCTTTAATCATATATCATTTCAACACAATCTACATTTTAAAGATATTATACTTAAAGAACTTATACTTAAATCACTTATTAAAGTTATTCACAACTTTAATATACTTTTACAATTAGCTTCACAAATAGCAATTCAAATACTTTTATATATTAATGAACAAATCTATAAACTAATTTGAAAACTATACTAAATTGAAATTTTCAATTAGAAAAACTATAACTAAATCTCATCAAGATACCAAAATAATATTAGCAATACTGATACATAATATCAAAATTATAGAGTTTTTAAACAACATCATTAAGCCTACATATACTCATATCTACAGTATATGGCATTGCAGATCAACTTTATTTACAATCCAATATATGTTTGCCAATTGATCAAGCAATTAGAAAATTTAACATCTGGTCAATTCTCTGGATTAAATCTAATATTCTTTCTAACTATATACTAACATTTTAAATTTAGATTAGCTTTGACCACTATAGTCAGTTTAGGTTACAGATAAACTACAGTAGTTGAGCTCTTATTCTTACATATAATTTTTATTTTGTTACAAACAACCTTAGTTTATTCCAGTACTCTTGTACTAAAATATACAGTTAAAATTATTAATAAAGATATGAGCAAGGCTTTACTTTAACACCAAAAAAAAATAAAATAAAAATAAAAATTATATATACAATCTTATATATAATATAATAATAAACTAAAAAGGATTTAAGTTAAAAGATTATATTAAATTAAAAATATATAGTAATTTTTAAATTAGGCTATATAAACTTAATAAATTGGTTCTCATAATATAAAAATTTTAAAAGTGACCTAACAACTCAGCTTTTAATTTTATTTTCAAAAAATTTTATATATAAAAAACATATAAAATTTTTTAGAGTTTTGTAAATTTCAGCCTAACCAGATTATAAAAACTGATTTATTAAGTTTGCATAGCCTTATATATATATAATTTTTATCTTTTTAATACAGATTAAAGTATAGTTAGATTCTTAAAGAAATATGCTTTCTGATACTTTTTTGTTTTTTTATAATCTTTTTAGTTTAATTAATTTTTTTTGTTTTTTTCAATTTTTTACATGAAAATATTATCAGATTAATAATACTCTATTGTAGAGCAATAGTCAAAATGATATTTTAGATAATAGTTTATTACTGTTTGATACAATAGATCATTTCTAGATACTCTTAGAAACAATTAAAAAAACCAAACTTATAAATTAAACTTGTAATTATTATATAATATAAAAGTATAAAAAAAAAAAATTTTGTAAAACTCTTTCTATAGATTATTAAAAACAAAAAGTAAACAAAAAATTGGTAAAAAATTTTAACAATATTAACTAAAATAAACTAAAAGATACTCTAAAAGAGAGAAAATATATTCTTAAATTATCTAAAACTTATTTAACATAACTAAAAGACAAAGAACTTCAACTACTAAACTACAAGACTTCAAAACTTTACTTAACACTAATTTGGTGTCTTTACCTTCACAAATAGATCTTTACAGAGCTCCAGTTCAGCTAAACAACCTAGTTATATCTATTACATCTTAAGTTTCTCAAAATGAAAAATTTAAAAAAAATAAAGAACTAGAAGCAAACTTTTCTTCTTTAAAAAAAAATAAAACTAATAACTCTAACTTTTATACTTTATTCTTATTGAAAAAATTTAACAAAAAGTAGGCAAACTAGTTTACCTTCTACAAAATCTTAAATAATATTACACACTTCAGCTACCAAAACAAATATACCCAAACTGTTAAACTTTCCTACACCCTAAAAATTTTCTACTATATTACCTGATCTATCATATCTGATACCAGTATCTAATATGTTCATTCCAGAAAACAACCTATAGAATCCTGAACTGGCTATGCTTTCAGAAGCTCTATTATCCTAATCAACTTCAATGTTAATTACCAATACTAACAACATAGATATCATATCTAATACTTCTTATGATCATTAATCAGTGAATACCAAATTATACAGCAAAGCTATAACATCAAATTTACTAAAACTAAAACACAACACAACCTTTAACTAGTACAATACTATAACTAAAATCCTTGTTTAAAACAAGTACTTAACTTTAACTTTCAAATTTGGAATAATGATAAAATAATAAAAGCTTTAAACAATAAATACCAACTTCATCATTTCTTTATTCACAAGATTCAAATTATTTCTCAAACTACAACATTCTATATGCTATTAACCAAAAATTTAACTATCTTGATACAGTTTTTTTTTATTTCTTTACAAGAACAAAAAATACAGCTTCTCAATATCAAAAAGAATTTAATTCACTATACTAAATAGTTCTTGAAAAATATAAAAAATTACATAATGTTATCCTAATTAACAAATTCAATAAAGACCAAATATACAAAAAACTCAAAATCAAACTTGCTTTAGATTATATTTAAAACTTAGATTTTCTCATAATCAGCCCTTATGAGTGTACAAGACATATATTTCTACTGCCTTAATCTTGCACAAATCTCTTGTACATTCACCTTTAAAGAAACTTACAAACTTCTTAATAAAGCACATTCTCAACTTCTTATACTATTATCTATATTTTCAGACTTAATTAATCAAAGCATAAAAGAAATACTTTCTTTTTCACTTTCAATGAAAGACCAAAAATATACTCATGCTACAGTTCTAGCATTATACAAAATCTATATCTTTTATCAACTTAATGACAACTACTTTGCCAATCTAATTATTCTTCTACCTGACAACCCAAATGACTTAAATAAAGAAACACTTGCAATATTTCTAATAATAAGTTAATCTGAATTATCTTACTTAGCAGAATATAGACAAAAGCTATAAAAATTCTATAACTTCAAACATATTTCATCCAATTATTTTGACCTACTATCTACCAGAGAATCTATACTATTAACCCCACAAAACCTTAACTTAGCTATAAGATATCTCTTTTTCTGCAACCCCAAAAATGCAACTGATTTCAAGTGATACATAAACATTCTTCAAGAGCATTATAGCTTTCACAAAATTCTAAATAACTACTTTATTTAGAAAAAACTACTTTCAAAAGAATCTAAAAAAATTAAAACTTCTATCACTTACAACTTTTCTGTTACTAATTACCATTTAGTAAAAGAATTCTTAGCTGAAATACAAAATATATATAATCAACATCCTACTACTATTGTAGTACATGATTGTTAATCCTACAAACAAACCTCAACTACCTACAGACCCTAATTTGATTATAAAACTCAACTTAGCACTACTTATTACAAGTTCTAAAGTTCTAGTAAATACTTCTAGACAACTTCATACATATTACTTCTTCTATCAACTACCTGCAGAATGGATTTTAATCAAAAACACAACAAAGAATGAAAATACTAAACCAAATCTTTTTTTAAGCTTACTTGAAATTCAAATATGTCTAAAAGAACTAAACTAATCTTAAACAATTCAACTACTAATAACAACATATAAACAAATAGCTGTTAACATCCTACAACTTTGTAACTATTTTTTATTTTAAGAACTATTATCTTAACTTTTTGAACTTTCCAATCTACCTAACCCCTATTAGAATATCTTTGATAACTACTCTTCTTAACCATGAGTAGTATATAATTACAATTTGATTCACTATCATACCAAACAAACAATAATTACTCAACAAAAACATTAAATACTCTTACAAATAACTTTAATATCAACATTAAGAATCATCTTAATATTACTATTCACAATACACAAAGACTCAATAACCTATTAAAATTGCAAATTTGGCTTAAATATTGTGCCAAAAATAATTATCATATAGTATCTATCACAAAAACTAAACTAAAAAGCTTTTCTTTTACAAAACTTTCAAATTCACTATACAAAATTTATACATCAAACTTTATATCTAAAGACAATTCTTAACATAAAGCCAGTATAGAAATAGCAATTATGCTTCACAACTTACTTCAACCTTATATATTCAATATACAAATTGTTCTAGGCACTGCAATATGTATTGATTTTCACCTTCTTGCTAACAACAAACTTTGCATAATTTCAATATATCTTTCTTCAAACTATCTGAAACAGCTTAAATCTATACAAAATACAGTTATAAACTGGCTAACTTAAGCAAGAAATAATAATTAGTATACAATTACAATAGAAAACTTCAATAACAATCTCAAATGGTAAAAATGATTAGCAAATCTATTTTTTACACTTCAATTTTTATTATCTACAAGTCTACTTAATTTTTATGCTATAACTGAACCTATATAACAAAGAGGCCCAAATCAAAGTTAAATTGATGACATATAGGTTAATTTTAAAATTCTTCTAGATTTTATTCTATTGCTAATCATTGACCTTGTTGATATTACAGACAGTAATTATTAAATAAGTACTACTATCTGAAAAACTAATTTTTAACTAAAAATACTTCAATCAAAGAAAAAGAAAAAGAAGATATACCTTTATTACCAAATGTCAACAAATACATAAGAAGACTTTACCAATACTTTAGAAACTGAAATCAAGTCAATATATCCAATTCAAAATATTATAACACTACAACACTTAAACAAAATTTGGAACAAATAGTTAAATTTAATTAAGAAGATTACAAATCAAATTATACCAAAAACCTATACTGTACCTAAAACATATCAAGCATACTCTTTAAAAGCAACCAAATTATATCTAGCACTTAAACTAACTAACAAATGTCTTTACAATTTGAGAAACAACAAAATTCTACTTTTAATTTCTTTTATAATACAAAATCTTAACAATCTACTTCAATAAATATCATTATATATAGAACAAATCTTTATTTTATATCAAATACAAGACTTAACTTTAAACTTTTATAATTTTTAACAAACTTTAAAACAACTTAAAAAAACATTATAAAAAGCATGAAGTTTGGAAATCCAAAATGCTCAAAGAGAAAAGATAAATTTCTATATACAACAAAGATACAATAATATAAAATTAAGAATGATAAACAGTATACTCAAATATAACCAAAACCAAGTTTCTTTTAACAAAATTATAATATCAAATAGAATAATTAACAATCTATAAGAAATAAAACAAGCAACAAAAAAGCATTTTAATAATTGGACTAAACTTAATTCAACAAATCCTAACTTTGAACAAAAATGAACTCAATTTCTTCAACTCTTGCTATACATCAACCCTGATATATATACTAGCCTGTCTTAACTAATAATAATTTCTGAATTAACAGAAACTATAGCTTTATCACTATTATACAAAACTACTGGCCCTTTAGGAGTTTTTAACAAAATGATTCAATATCTATCAATATTAGCAAAACAAATTCTTTTTCAAATTTTTAATGCTTGTTTGCTAATTGAAAAAACATCAAGCAGTTAAGGACATATAAATATATGAGCAATTTCAAAAAAACAAGATTATAACAATAATCTTTTATATACTCGACTGATTATACTAATTAAACATACTTGAAAAATTTTTATCAAAAAAATAATTACCTATCAATTAAATAAGATCTTACTCATTACCTAATCCTAAACCCAAATAACAATATTGTATTTTTATTTACATCTACTTTTTAACTTATACAAACTATCTCTCATATAATAGAACATGCTAATATAACAAAAAACGAATACTGGATCTTAGCACAAAATATGTCCAAAGCTTATAACATAGTACACATTTTCTTACTAATTAAGACACTACAACAAATTTAAATTTCTTCTTCAATTATAAACTTATTAAATCATCTTCTCAACAACAAACAAAATTCTGTTATAATAAGCATTGAACTAACACAACTCTATACTGTATAAGATGGTATTGATCAGAAAGAAATCTTCTTACCAATCCTATGAAGAATATATTATAATCTACTTATTAACCATATTAATACAACATATCAAAGATATCAACTCAACATCTATACACAATCCTCTATTTTATTAATACATACTTCTGTAGTAGCTTATATGAATAATATAATATAGATAGCCAAAAACAAACAAGAGTTACAAAACATACTAAAAACAGCCAATTCCTATTTCTTTTATGCCAACATTAAAGTTAACTTTTACAAATTACTTTAGTAACCAACAACTTAGATTTTAATACTAATATAATATTTCAAAAAAAGAATATAACAAATATTAAACAAAAAGCAATATTTAGACATCTAAATGTATAGCTTATCCATGATTTATTACTGCAACCTACAAAAAAATTTTTCATTTAAGACATAATCTCTAATTTAAACAAAATCAAATTTATTAAAATAACTAACAAACAAGTTATATATATTATCAACAACATCATTCTTATATATGCTGCATATCAGATGCAAAGCACTTACCTATCAAAATGGTTTTGTATTTCAATTACAAATCTATACACAAATATTGTCAAACAGAAAGCTCAACTAGCTTGATCTATATCCAACTTCACTTTATATTATTTTAATATATATGCTTTAAATATACTTTATAACATGCAACAACAACAAATTCACATACTAGATTGAAGCATTAACTCTTCTGATTTCGATAACTGTAGTTTAAAAATTCAGCTATAACAAATTTAAAATTTAAACAATTCAAACAAATCAATCCTGCAAAAACAACCAATATTAACTATAAATAAAGTTAAAACAAACATAGCTTAGATGATACTTACTCTTTATTTATTAAATATACAACTTGAATATATAGCAAAACTATAGCCTATCCCTAAACAAACAAAAGTCACATCTATTAATCAAATTCTTTACTCAATAAAACAATCTTACTCAGTCAAACAACAATTAAATAATTACAATTTTATTTGTATTAAACAATTCCTTAATTATTCAAATCATAATATCTTAGACTAGAAATTCTTTCATTATAATATACAAAAAATACTAAAAAAGAAAACACCAAAATGGTAACCTTATTAACAAATCTATCTACAATACTGATCTCTCCTAATCTATACATCTTTGTAAAAATCGATACTAGTATCTTATAATAAATAATTACAAAATTACAACTATTTGAAAAAGTAACAAGCATTAGTAATAATCAGGCTAAAATCAAGCACTACAACACACATCTACTAAATGCTTATCAACTCATATTATGTTTTAAATGTTAAATCAAAAACCTAAAATTAAAACAACTTATTGCTACTTTACTAATTCAATAGATCTAATTTTTAAGATCCAAGTTAACTGTCATAAACGAATATATGCAAATCTTAATTGTCTACATTCTTACTAAACAATTATACAATCCAAACAAAACTACAAACTTTTGTTACTAACTACAAAATATCAAACTACATATCACTTTATACAAATCTTTGCAAATAATTAAGAAAAAATATGAAAAATATATACAACAAGCTTACTTCTAAAAGAACTAAATCTTAAAATTACAATCAATTACAAAAAAATAAATAGATACAATACATTATTCACCCAAATAATATATCAATATAATGATCATACTTGGCACTGCATCAATCAAACCTTTCCTTTTACAAAATATGTAATGTTTACAATACTGGCAATAACTTTTATAGTAATAACAGAAAAAACAAAAGTTCAAATAACAACTAATAAAAATAATATTTACAACAAAATTTCAACAATAATTGCAACTTTAACTAAACAGAAATACTAACTAAAGAAAACTCCTTTTGACAACTTAGTTATTCTATAATTAATAAAAAATTCTGAAAATTTAAATTGATCTAACAAAAAAAAAATCAATATAAAAAATGCTTTTTTCAATTTTATACTGATTTACTCCCAAACATCATACTTAATACTACTTTTATTCTCTTTATATTAAATACATCAACTATATATACAATTCATCAAATACTAAAAATCTTACAACAAGCAGAAGCAATCATCATATAGAACAACCAAAAACATATCAAACATATTTTAGACAAACTTCCTAATATTACTTGGAAACTTATATTCGAATATCTTAATTTTAAAAACAAACCTCTGAGTTGAAATACCAATTCTACAAAATCTGGTTTAAAACTATTTAAAATCAAAATTCTAATCTTAGAATTACTAATGCATCTTAACTTCTATAAAAAAAATCTAAAAATCTATATTAATCCATTTTGTGCAAATTATTTTAATATATTAGAAAACATAATTCATATTATTATAGTAGAGAGGCCTTCTTTAACTTCTTACTATAACAATGACACAGCTACAGGGATCCTTTATAGGTTTATAGCGATGTCCAAGAAGGAAGTATAGTAGCTTTAACTATTTAACAACTATACTCTTCTCTGGGCAGTTTGGTTAAGATAATACAACAGTTTATAACTTTATTAACTTGGGAGCGATAAATTTTGCCTGTAGAAATTATCTTAGAGAAGAAATATCAATAGAGTATATAGATAAGAATAATAACTTTATTAAAGGAATAAGGCTATCTATTAGGTTTCTGTTCCTAAGGAATTCTTTTACACTTTACAGGAGTTACTAAACTAAAGGTAGAGGAAGAAGAGTGTCTGTGACTTGCTTGACTTGGAGAAATTCTTGGAGTTTATATATCTGTTAACAATAGTTAAAGCTAAATGTCAAAGCTTAATAATTATTAGGGTGAAGCGTCAGATGTCAAGCATCAAGTGTTAAGCATCAAGCATCAAGTGTTAAGCATCAAGCATTAAGTATCAAGCATCAAACACTGTATTTGTTTTACCTACTATAACTAAATAATAATAATAATAATAACTAATAATAATAATAATAATAATAATACTAATAAATAATAAAATATATATTCATGAAACTATACTAAAATATAATAATAAAATTTAGTCTATAACAATATGCTTACTTGCTCTTATAACCAAATAGAATTAAAAGAAATCATAAAAGAAGTAATAACAAAAATCTGTAAAGAAAATGAAATTGAATCAACTATATTAACTAACCTAGCTTAAGAAATTCAGAACATCTATATAAATCAACAAATTCCTATTGAAATTATAACAAATAACTTAACTAACCTTAGTGCAATAAAAATCAATTTACTACTGAATATTTATTATTGAATTACAAAGAAAATGCACAAACATATATGGAAACCAAGTAGAACACATATCCAACAATAAATATTAGCACTACCAAATATTATTAATACTAATTTAAATCATACATTACTAATATTAGTCAATAGACAATGTACTATATGGCTTAATAGATTTATACAATTTAACCAATTATTCCTTCTCATCAATCCTATAGACTAGAGATCTCTTAATCATTTTAGCTAAGAATAAATTAAGAGTAAATTCACTCTAACCCTTATTCGCTTAGTTTAATGTATCAATTTGTACTAATTATACTTAATTAACAATTCACGAAAGAAGAAGAATTTGTATTAATAAAATCTATAACATTATATATAAAATATAGCAATCAACATTTCTGTCTATTTAAAGTTAAATTTTTATTAATCTAACATCTTTTGATCATCTAATGAAAGTTGTAGAGCTAGTTTTTGTAATTCTAATGATAATAAGATCAGTAAAATTAGTTAAATATATAGAAAGTTACAAGTAGTTTTAAGTTTAATTTTTTTTTATGAACTATAGAAATTATGATTTCTGTATTAATATATTTTATTATATTTTATTATAAAAATCTCCTTCAGTTTTTATTCTTTTTCTATTGCGAATTGTCAATTAATTATATATTACTGAAATAAAGGACTAGAGGAAAAACCTCTTTTAAATATATATATATATATATATATATATAAGTATTAAAATTAGCATATTTTTTAATAAAGATCACTAATACAACTACCTAAATAAATAAAAATTAATTATCTTACTGATTTTATTTTTTTGTAAAATATTAATATCTTATTGTAAAATAATAGTTAAATAAGCTTCCAGACTACTACAATGCCTTTGATATTGTGTAACTAATATAACAAATTGCCTCTAAACACTCATAAAAACAACCAAAAAATGTCAAACCAATAAATTAAATTACATACAAATTTTAATAAAATTGACAGCAAGACTACCAAAAAGAAAAAGAGAAAATAAACTTATTTATATTAGTGGCTTATTTTTAATTACAAATATTCTTATAATATATAATATATTTGCAAAACTTTAAATTTATTTACTTAATTCAATTGTTTATAAATAGCAATTGTTTTTTTGAGATTTGGGATTGTTCAGATTTTGCCAACGGATATATTTGAATCCCTATAGTAGATATATTCTTTAAACTGTTTCTTTAGACATTCGTCATCTCTTGTTCGCTTTCGAACCTGTTTTTTTTATTAATTCTTCGACTTAGTCATTAAAAATTCCTGTTACCGATACTTTATCTGGTGTGACTTGTACATTTTTCAAAAAAAATACGAATCTCGATCGCCAAAGTTTGAATAATCAGTCCTATCCTTTTCAAAATATTAGAATTTTGTAATCAATAATCTATAAAATTGAAAAAGTTACAAAACGACAGGTATGTAGCACCTACAAGACCTGACCGAAACCGGAACACTAGTTCGGATGACATAGCGCCGGCTGGGTGTAAATTAAATTCCATAATGCTGGCCAAACATTCAGAATCACGTGAATTACATTGAAATGTAACTACCCCAAGAGCACCACCAAAAATTTTCGGTTACACAACATTTGTACTACATTCCAGCCAATAGTATTTTACGT